>NJRP01000998.1:43459-56492 GCA_003063835.1 Aphaenogaster floridana
AATGGCGCCCACGTACGACGCGAACGCGCGGGAAACTCACAACGGCAAAAAAATTTGCGCGCGAAAAAGAAACGGTTGAAAAACACTCGCGGAATGCTCACTTTACAGTTTGAGAGGTAAAATTACGATCTATTGGGTAACACCGCGCGGCGTTCTACGCAATAGGGTACCGTTTCGCACGCCACGGCGACGTTGTTTGTCTAGGATGTCGCTGGTGCGCTGTAGATGAGATGGTGAAGGCGTCGGTGACGGTGGCTTCACGCAATATATCCTTGACGTTCGCCGACGATGGTGGAGAGGTTAAGGCGCCGGTGACGGTGGCTTCACGCAATGAACCCTTAATGTTCGTCGTCAGGTACCTCTGATGAACTTGCCAAGGCTGACGGCTTGATGCAGTGCAAAAATACCTCGCTAAGGCGGGAACGGCTCGGTGATGACCTGCGAGCGTGCGCTCAAGCAAGAGCAGTTGCGCACGTGACGCTGCGCATGTGGCGGAAGACGGTATATGCAGCTTCCTGGTTGCCAGGTTGGATTCCAGAACTCTGGCGGTTGCAGGGAATAGCCGATGCCTCGAGGATGCTCGGGAAAGGCCTCAGCACGCCGCGAATTTAGGTGGCAGACCACCTTCTGCATGCGCGGTCGCTGGGCGGTCGGTGATTCGTCCGTACGCTCGTATGTAGCTTGAGCGACAGAGAAGGTCCGTTTCGGCCGGCCGCGGCAACTTATAATCCGTGAGGGTCAAGACAGAGGCTGCGCAGGACTGCCAGCGATCTCTCAGCGTTATGTCCAACGATAGTTAATCACGTCGGGGTCACCACTGTAGACACCACTGTAGACTCGGGTGTCCTACGTCGTTGCGTAAGGTAGCAAGCAAGATAACACTGAATTTATAATACAAAGATAATAGCCTTTATTAATCTCCTGTCTTAACTTTCTACACGGACGGTACGTCGAGAGACGATCACAGTCTTAGTCTAACGGTCTATCGCTTGTCTCGTAGTATCTCAAGCGGGCGAGGGGAAGGTCAGTGCTTCCTATTGGCTGTCCCCACTCTCCGGCCAACATGGCGGCGCGCGAGGGGAATAGGCTAGTGCCTACAGAGTCGCTTAATCTACACCGATCGCGATCCACCGACTTCTCGTAACAATCGACAATCACGACCAATGCTCGTGTGATAACAACTAACTTAATTATTACAACTGTAACTATTACAACTAACATTATAATAACGAAAATTAAAGAAAACCCGACACCAAATTATTTAACTATCTCTAATTAATGTGAGCGCCAAACAGGATATGTCTTAGACCCGTATTTATAGTCGTATCTCAAATTTCGTCTCAAGAGTGTATCAGGTGAGATTCTCAGATTGGAGTTTTATGTCTTGAAATACGGACGGTACAATAGTTATATTTTAATTAAAGATCAATTGAGACTATCAATCCTGTCAATTGTCAATCCAATTCATTTTACTTAACCTGTAATTAAGTACTTTTTTATTATTATTAAATTATTATTTAATTATTATTAAATTATTATGTAAATAATTCTGTCAACTTTTTCTCAAGTCACCTTTGAACTACACTTGAGTGATACGTAATTTTTCCCGACGCAAATCTTAGCTGATACGAAATCCAAAGATTATTAATATGCACAGGGTATTCAAAAATTATGTGTCGCCAGCTGATTCTCCAGGTCGAGATCGGTGAAGATCTGAAAACAGTTGCAGCCGCAAAATTGACCTTGACCTTGAAAATCAAGGTAAAAATTTTTTATTAGCTTAAAAAATTCTGCTCATCAAGGGGAACAAAAGTCTCAAAGGGACCATGGGTCGCAAATGAACCCTTTAACTCGAAAAAAATCGTAAACTTGAAAAATGGATATATGGTTTTCTCAGCGAATATTGATAAAAGAAACTCAATAATGGCAAAATTAAGCATCACAAAGTCAATATCTTAGCTGGTGAATTATCAGAAAGAAGAGAACTTCAACGTTGCCCGAGAGTATTGAGTTCTATGATGTCGTCATTTGTATAAAGGTAGTTAATGTTGATTTTAATTAATTAATTGATTAATTTAGTTTGAGGAAGCCTTCTGTCACTTAGCCGGTAGATTCTATAAGCGTATAGGAAGATTCGCCCTCTAATTATTTTATTTATTTATTTATATATATTGTTGCACTCGCGCACTCGAAATTAGCTCGTTCGCGCGCGGCACACGAGAACGCGGAAAGAAATATGGAACACTCTTTAGGAAAGAACACGGAACTCTGTAATGCAAACAGAAACAATACAACGGAGAAATAGCAGCGAGAAATAACACGTCCGTTCCGCTCGAAAGCTCGGATCAATCTCTTCGTTGATCGTTGTCGTCAGAGCAACAACGTTCCTCTTCTTGATGGTACTTCATGACGTTGCGGTGCAGCGCGCAAGAGACATAACAAGCGGCGCGGATACAACACCACCCCCTCCTCCTCTAGATTATCGCCCCGACAATGCAAAAAGGGGGGTGTAACGAGTTGCAAAGCGTGGTCTCCATGGCATCTGGACGCCTTCCCTGCTCTACCCTGTGCTGCAGCGACAGGTTACCGGGCAATGTCTCTCGTGTCCAAATCTTCGCTCTCACTTGAACTCTTCTTACGCTTCCCCCAGGTGTCTTCTCCAGGGTAGGATCCCTTTCAGCGTCTTCCTAGAGGACGGCCAGTCCTCCGAGATGCCGAAAATCCCCACTCTGGCGCTTTCCCAGAAACGGTCTTCTCGCCGCTCTTTTCTTGCTGCTCGCTTTCTTCTTCTTCTTCTTGTGTCTTGTGTGCTTGTTTTTTCTTTTTTCGATCAGGGGGAAGCTCCCGAGGACCCAACGTCTTAAAAGACTCCCCCTGTCCCCGCCTCGGCATTCACCCTAAGTCCCACGGGAAAACCTCGGTTCAAAAAAACCGTGGGGGAGGCGGTCTTCAAAAATTAACTTGGGAATTTTTAATGTTCCAGTCCTCCGCTAACTGTCTCAGCAGTCCACTCGCCCGGTTTTAGCGACAGTCGCGCGAAAATTCAGCGGCGACGTTCCCCTCTTCCAAACTTTCTCCCTGTCGAAAATTAACGGACTAAAATTTTCTTAACTATTTATCTTTCTACCTGACAACGGGCTCCCTTTTTCCTGATATTTCCTAACTCTATCCATCCAATTGTCTTTCTACAAAAGGGGCTAACCTATTTGCGTGAAGAATTTTCCATTTTAGACTTATCTCTAGCCGACTTCTTAATCCCAAAAACCACCTCACTCAATTTCCTAACTATCTTGTAAGGCCCTTTCCAATTACACTGTAACTTCGGGGCCCTTTCCCTTTCTCTTCTAGGATTAAATAACCACACATTCTGCCCAACGTTGAAATTAACCCTTTTAGCCCCTCGATCATAACGATCTTTAATTCGAGAAGATCTCAAATCAATACGCTGCATTGTGATGAATCACATCCATTTTTTTCTTTAATCTGGAAACATAATCCTCTTTCGGAATCTCCCTTTCTTCGTCCGAAGGATTTCTTCGCAATAAATCTGCTGGTAGACGTAGATCTCTTGCAAAATACAGTTCCGCAGGAGTTGCGCCTGTGGCCTCATGCCTTGAAGTACGACAAGCTAAGAGACACATTGGGATCCAATCGTCTCAACCTATTTGATTTTCTGAAACGAATTTAGATAAGTAACGTCTGATGTTGTCGCTCAATCTAACCATCAGATTGAGGATGTAAAGTGGTAGTCCTAGTTTTCCTAATTCCTAAAAAACGAGTCAGTTCCTGGAAAATTCTAGATTCGAAATTCCTTCCTTGGTCTGTATGCAGTTCAAGTGGAACACCATGACGGAAGACCACTTGATTAACGAAGACACTAGCAATTGTACTGGTCCTGGAATTTCTTAACGGAAAAGCCTCAACCCATTTGGTAAAACAGTCGACGATGACCAGAAGATAACGATTCCCGAAACTAGAAATAGGAAGAGGTCCTAAAATATCCATCTGTACCCTTTCAAATGGAGTTTCAACATTATAAATCTGTAAGGGGGATTTACCTTTTCCTGAAGAACCCTTCTTCGCATTACAGACCTTGCAAGTACGACACCAGCTTTCAACATCCTGTTTACAAGTGACCCAGTAAAAACGTTTACGAGAGAAGGAGTTGGCTTCTCTGCGGATTCCCCGATCTCTAGCCTTTAATGGTGTAGTTCGTAGAGAACTTCATGGATTTTGCGATGCCAGTGAACGGGGCTATGGGGCCGTCGTTTATCTGCGCATCGAAACAACTACTCGTGCCGTTATTCAGCTGCTCGCTGCTAAATCGAAGGTTGCTCCACTCAAGTCTCTCACCTTGCCGCGTTTAGAGTTAAGTGCAGCTCTTTTGCTGTCGGATTTAATGAAATATTTACAACAAACTCTTCTAGGTCAGATTACCTTGAATGCCGTGCACGCTTGGTCGGACTCCATGGTAACCATTGCTTGGATTTGTTCCTCTCCACATCGCTGGAAGACCTTTATTCGTAACCGCGTGGCACGGATTCAGGAGAATCTCGCTGTCGCAGCGTGGGATCATGTCGGGACGGACTCGAATCCCGCTGACCATTGCTCACGTGGATTGTTCCCTCAGGAGCTTGTGGCTTGCGACCTATGGTGGAAGGGGCCTGATTGGCTGAGGGATTTCAAGCCGCGCATTGCGGTCGATACTAATTTTGTGGTTTTGCCAGAAGCTGAGACAGTTTCTGCAACGTTTCTCTCTACTATTTCGTCGTCTCCTTTCGAACGGCAGTTAGTCAAATCTTCATCTCTAGATAAGATCTGTCGTATCGTTGCTTATTGTTCTCGCTTCGTTAGAAAATGTCGAAAGGTTTCTATTCCGAGTAGCGCGGCAATTGATTAATTGGAATCTCATTCCGCTCTGCTATTATTAATCAAATGCGTACAAAAGGAATACTTCTCTGCAGATATTACCAATTTGCAAAACAAAAAAAGAGTCTCCCGAGATCTCCGCAAATTGGTTCCTTTTCTTGATTCGAATGGAAGCCTCAGGGTGGGCGAAAGGATTGTTAATTCCATCCTGCCGTACGAGGCAATGCATCCGGCACTGTTGCCAAATCGACACAGGCTCACGGATCTTTTGATTGAGCGCACCCATCAACAGAACCTACATCCCGGCAGACGTGCGCTGCAATACTTGCTAGCTCAAAACTTCTGGGTGCTTGGAGTGCATCGTGCGATTAAGCGAGTGCTGTCGCAGTGCTATAGATGCTTCCGGGTAAACCCTCGTATAGCTCAACCTTTCATGGCATCTTTACCCTCCGAGAGAATCAATCAAGTCAAGCCCTTCTCCATTACTGGTATTGACTTTTCCGGCCCCTTTTTGGTGACGACTCGTCGAGCTCGCGGAGCTACCTCATTTAAGATTTACGTTTGCGTATTTGTTTGTTTTGCCGTTAAGGCGGTCCACTTGGAAGTCACCTTTTCTTTGACCACTGACTCGTTTATGGCTGCCTTGCGGCGTTTTATAGCTCGACGTGGTAGATGCTCGCTTATTTTCAGTGATTGTGGCACAAATTTCATTGGTGCGCATCGCGAATTATTGAAGCATATGGAGCAAGCCACCGAACTAGAAAGGATAAAATGGTCGTTCAACCCGCCTTTGGCGCCTCATTTTGGAGGGCTTTGGGAGGCTGGCGTTAAGTCTTTTAAGGCTCATCTCAATCGTGTGGTGGGTGACCAACTCCTTTTAATTGAAGAATTCTCCACCATTCTTTTGCAGGTAGAAACGGTCCTTAACTCCAGACCTCTCTGCCCGGTGAGCTCCGATCCTAATGATCTTACGGTTCTATCCCCAGGGCACTTCCTTACCACAGAACCCCTTGTCTCCCTTCCTGGCCCGGATCTAATGCCTGTGCCATTGAGTCGTTTGGATAGGTGGCAACTTATTCAACGAATGCATCAGGATTTCTGGAAGCGCTGGCATCTCGAATATTTGCAAACTCTGCAGCAGCGCCCTAAATGGCTTGAGTCTAGCGCGCCCGTTGGTGAGGGTTCGTTGGTTCTTCTAAAGGAAGCCAACGCGTCACCTCTGCAGTGGAAGCGCGGACGCATTGTATCGCTGCATCCGGGTCGCGATGGGATATCTCGCGTAGCCACGGTGAGGACTGCGGACAGTATATTGACTCGCCCTCTGGTGAAGTTGTGCCCCCTACCGAGGGGCACTTTGCCGGAAAAGAAGGCGAATTAAAATTATTAAAAATACGTGGTATTTTGGTGGGCGGTATGTTTGGCGCTCACATTAATTAGAGATAGTTAAATAATTTGGTGTCGGGTTTTCTTTAATTTTCGTCATTATAATGTTAGTTGTAATAGTTACAGTTGTAATAATTAAGTTGGTTGTTATCACACGAGCATTGGTCGTGATTGTCGATTGTCGCGAGAAATCGGTGGATCGCGATCGGTGTAGATTAAGCGATTCACTTATCGGTGCTGCCATCGTCGATCCACCGATGATACCTCGTGCCTAAGTTTTCAAGCTTTTGCTCGGGTTCCGAAACGCTTGCAGACACGCAGACACACTCTCGTACGGACCTTGCCAGCCGAAACAAGTCGACTAAGTCACGGATATAATTATTGCTTCTTGCGTGTCCCTATTTGCTTTCTGGCTTTCTTCTTCCTGCCTGCTTACATGAGCTTTCTTTGGATGGAATTAAGGAGCGGAACTGCATCCAGAACACGAGGACCAGGCATTGCAACGTGCGGTGAGTCGCTTGCTTTCTTTCGCTCTTTTCGCATATCGTTTCACATGTCTTTGCATGTACCGCGGTATATCGTTACCGCTCTCGCCGGCTAATTGTAGCGCAATCGTGCACTTCGCGAATCTAATTCGCGTGTATGTACTTACGGTCCTTCGAGCAAACAATTGATAGAAAATCTCGCATACGAAGGAGACTTATTTACCCTCCTTCAATCATATCCTGTAGGCTTGGAGTGGCACCAGAGTAATATTTATATCCAAACCTAATAGAAATGGTCACATACAGGCCAAAGATTTCAGACCAATCAGCCTCATGTCTTTCATCCTGAAAACCTTGGAAAGACTGGTCGATAGGTTCCTAAAAACTGGCCTTCTGATTGCCAAACTGCTGGCTTCCTCTCAATACGCCAATAGAGAGGGCAGATCAACAGATACTGTCCTACACCACCTTGTGAGCAGAGTTGAAACCCAGTTGGAGACGTAGGGCTATGCTATAGGAGTCTTTGTAGACATTGAAGGAGCAATTTCGACAGCAATTAAAGAGGCAATGATTAGGCACGAGATCCCAGGAACTTTTGTGGACTGGATACAAAACATGCTTACAGATAAAAATCTAATTGTTAGTCATGGTGAGAAAATAATAAAAGGGCTGGAGGCTGCCCGCAGGGGAGGGCCTACTCTCCCTTCTGCTGTGGTACTTAGTGGTGGACGAACTACTAATGAAACTGTAGGAAACAGGCTTTCTAGTCTACGGCTACGTGGATGACATGGTCATAGTGATTAGAGGCAACTTCCTGGCGACTCTCAAGGAATGCATTGATGAAGCCCTGAGAATTTTACAAGACTGGTGCATGGCCAGGGATCTGATAGTCAATCCATCTAAAACCACAGCCATGATATTCACCAGAAAGTACAAACCAAAACCTATTGAGCCTTTAAAACTCTGGGGAAAGGAGATTGAATTCACCAGTTCGACTAAGTATCTTGGAGTTTATCTGAATATTAAACTGAGCTAGACACTTCACCTTAAAGAAAAAAGGAAAAAATTCTACACTACCATGTAGACATATAGAAGGACAATGGGCAAAACCTGGGGACTGAAACTCAACGTTGCTCTATGGCTTTACAACATGGTATTATTACCAAACTAGTATATGCTGCAATTGTCTGGTGGTCCAGAGTAGAGAAGGTAGAGGCAAGAAACCTGCTCAAAAGCCTTCAGGGTAGATACCTGAGGGCTACAACAGAGACCATGAGAACTATATAAACAGAGGTGCTGGAAATAGCCCTCTGCTCATCCCTGAGTCTAGTGATCACTAGCATGGCCAGACAAACGGCATATAGATTAAAATGTCAGGGTGAGTAGAAGAAAAATAGACTTGGACATACAAACCTTCATCCTGAAACAAAATAGAATCCCTAGAAAATCCCAGCTGTTAAAAACTTTTAAAGTTCTAATATCAACTAAGGAGGACTGACGCAAGCCAAAATTCTTAACCAACTTGAATGCGGACATATGGTACACTGATAGATCAAGAGCAAACAGCTGCTTCGGCGCTGGCATCTATGGGTCTGGAACAAACCATAGAGAAAGCATCCCTATGGGTAAGCTAGCTACGGTCTTTCAGGCCGAGGTACTGGCTATTCTTAGGTGCGCAGAACACCTAAACATGAAAGAGGGGAGAAAGAAACATATTTATATCTGCTTGGACAATGGAGCAGCTTTTGACGCCTTGCCAAGACATCTATGGAATCATCTGTAGTTTGGAATTACATGCAGGTGCTAGCAAGACTAGGGGAGTCAAAAAGCATAACCCTAGTATGGATTCCTGGACATCTTTGGCAATGAGACGGCAGATGGGCTGACTAATTGTAAGCTGGGAATTTAGATGGACCTGGCTGAGCCGGCCGTCGGCATCCCTTTTGCCGTAGGAAAAAGTATAATCAAAAGTTGGTTGGAACAGGGGTATTTAAACTCCTAGGAGGCATCAGGAGCAAACGGCCAATTGCCGTTCTTCGACAAATGACAGATCTTGCTGTGGAAACTTTCATTGTGGAGAAGTGATTATTCTTTGTCTGGAGGCTAGACTCTTTGAATTTGTTGGTGATCTTTAATTCAAACTTTTTTTCATGACACATTAGTTCTTCTAAGTGTTTAACTTCCACAACAGGATGGCTGAAGCTTTGAGAATGCACAACTGACTGAGGTAAATAAATCACTTTCTGCCTCTCCAACATGCATGGACATTTATTAAATTTGCAATTTGCTCCGTTCTCCTAACAGCTTTTCTTGGATAAAATTCCTTTTGAATCTTTATTTGTGATTTATCCGACATATTATACAGTAGAAGGAACTCATACTGGTATGATATAGCAAGTAGCTTCAAGGATTTTTCAAGAGGTATGGGATAAAGAGTGAGCTTGATTTTGTATGGAATATCTGGAGAGAGCTTTGATAGACTCATATGAAAAAACTGTCTAATGACGATAGTTACAAATAACAGGAGCGTCCCCTGGAACTCTCGATTGCAGGATTTCAGAGGAAAAGTCTATTATGCTTGGAATACAGCCAGGAACATGGACCATCTGTTTGATTGAGTTCTCTATAAGAGGGCTCAAAAGGAATACCAGGAACTCTGTCATCGAGTCTAAGAAGAAAACTTGGAAGAATTTCTGCAGGTCGATAGAGGGAATACTCGCAATGGCTAAACTGCACAGGATCTTAGGCAAAGAAACTGAATACTGACAAGGAGATGACATTCTGCGAAATGAGATTTTAAATGAGCCATAGTTTGTTTGAAAGGGGAGATTGCGTGTATTCATCTCATAGAGATCAACTTTCCTGACTTTTGGAGAGGGACAGATGAATTTCAAAAAAATTAAACAAGCTCTTGTAAGACCCGGCCTGAGGACTGGCCGCTGACATTGACGGACCTGACAAAATCAAAAGGGCAGTCAGTACTTTCAAGTCCTTTAAATTAATAGGGCCAAATCTTATCCTGCTCTTCTACAGATTGGGAATACAAATGTACTATGGATCGACTAGCAATTAATAATAATATTATAATTAATAATAATATTATCCTAGTGTAGGTTCCAGGACATTTAGGAATCAGGAATGACGAGATTATTGACCAGCTGGCAAAGCCTGATTTAGCAATGGGAATGGTGGAACCTGAGCAAGTACTCGGCTTATCCTGTAATTTTAGCAGGGTTAAGATCAGGGACTGATTGCAGAAACAGCATCTTAAATTCTAGAAGAAATCAGGTAAAAATGCAGGCAAGCCAAGCCCATGTTGGAAGAAACTCCGAGGACCTGGCTAGGGACATAAAGTCGCTGGGGGTACAAGTGATGCTAGGCTAACGATACAATCATACACGGGTCATAGCACTAAAGTACCATCAGTATAAAATAGAACTACATGGTAGCTCGAGCTCGAGTAAGTGAAACAAGTATGGGTCGAGGTGCTCTTTCTTTTTTAGAGCAGGACGGACTTATAATGACCTGTGGCTATGGTTTGAAGAGATATAATGGACTCCATCATAAATATCGCTAGTATGTCTTTAAAAGAGGATCACCTCCCAAACTTATTATTATTATTACCAATTCGTCACTTAAAAAAAAGTAACTGTAACGGTAATGGCGTTATAAGTAACGCGTTACTTCCCAACCTCGATTTATAGATTATAATGGATCACCTTGCATTTATAATTTAGTAAGAATAATATAGATTTTTTTTATTTTTATTAAAAGAAAGATGAAAAAAGATTAGTGCAAAATGTGAAAGTTATTAATTAATACATTACTAATGTCAATATAAATACCTGATGATCTGCATATTCGTATAGGACAAAATTGTTTTATAACATCTATGGCATGCGAAGTGGACATCGCAAAGCAATAAGGTCCGCTAGGATCATGACTTGGATTTCTACATCTGTTTAAAGCTTTCACTACAGATCTATCCACAAAATTATCAGTTATTTTCTCATTGCGCGGTATCTAAAAACCATACAATAGTCTTACTAAAAATTAATATAATCTTCAAGCACATAAATGAGAATAGGCCAAATGTCGGTCAACCGTGGATCTTGGTCAGTAATAATAACTTTTGTGAATTCCCTGTTCATGCGAACTGCGCGCCGCATATTTGTCGGTCTTGAAACACAATCCTTACATGAACCCGGAATTAATTCACATGTTAAATTGACGAGCAATTTAATAATTTTGATGCTAACAGGCATCTATAAGATCCCCCCTTCCCCGAAAAACTGTAAAGAAATCTTATTATGATTTAAAATACGTCGCCTGAAACTTGAGGTTTATCCAACATATATATCTGTTATTGCGAAGAATATCACCACATGCCTTGATGGTCAAATTGGTTAGGACGCCCGCACGGATTGATGGGAAATCCAGGTTCGAATCCTGGTTAAGGTGTTATTTTTCGCAATAATTTCTTTACAGTTTTTCGGGGAAGGGAGGATCTTATAGATGCCTGTTAGCATCAAAGTTATTAAATTACTCGTTAATTTAACATGTGAATTAATTCCGGGTTTATGTAAGGATTATGTTTCAAGACCGACGAATATGCGGCGTGCAGTTCGCATAAACAGGGAATTCATAAAAATTATTATTACGCACCAAGATCCGCGGTTGACTGACATTTGGCCTATTCTCATTTATGTTTGACAATTTCGTCGGTCCTAATCTTATTATGATTTAATACAATCTTTTCTAATATTATACTGAATGTCCTTTAAATAAGGATACAATAAAATCAGAAAAAGAAATAAATATGTTCTTATAATTAAATATTTACAAAATTAAAAATGAATAATTCAAATTCCAAAAAATTAAAAATCAGATATAAATAAAAGAAAAATCTCATCAAATAAAAATCAAATAAAAATCTCGTAATTTATTGGGAGAAATATAATATATGCAATAAATTTGTTATAATATTTGACTATTATAACATCAATGTCGTTGATTTGCATCTTTATTACAAATTATAAACTTTAAATTAAAAGTAATATTCAATAGTCGACAACAACGGGCCACATTTATTTAAGATATAAATAAAATTACAATGTTTCGACCCTTGGTTTGGGTCCTTTTCAAGTGAAACTGAAACAACATTAGTCATGAACAAACAGAAATAATAAGAATTGATATAGTTAACATATCAAAAGAGCAGTACCTAATAGTTATATATAAAAAAAACATTCTTCCTCACATGACAAATCCTCATCCATGAGAACGTTCCCTGACGAACATATCAAAGCTAGAAAAGTATTAGTGATGTTGAATACATAATCAAACATAAATCGCCACAATAATCTCAATATAACGCATCATATTACTTAAACAAGTTTTTTTTGATAAAATAAAAACCCATATGGATGAGTCAAATAAACCAAGAATAAAATTCAGAAACTTTGTCATGTATGTCAAAGAGTGAAAATCATAAACAAAAAAGAAGTCATTAGAATTAGATGTCACTAAACGTATATATCTGTGCATTGTCGATAAAATAGATATCACAACGAAGTCAATAAAATTAAAATAGATTATCAAAATGTATGCACATGTCAAGAGCCGGTTGTAGACTGAACAAATGGACAAAGAAAATCAAAATTGTATAAAACGTTAAAAGGTTGAATAAATAAACAAAGAGAAATAAACATGATTATAAGTGTGTTCGTAAAATCAAATGGATGAAATAACTTTGTCATAAATAGGATTTAGATTTTCCATATCTTTCTTTAAATTAATAGTATTCTCATATTTTTTAATAAAAAACACTTCAGCCAACTCTCTCTTATTCCTGTGTTTTTCTTTATGAAGAATTTCAGCTCCCCCTCAATCAAAATTGTGTCCAAATTCTAATCTATGATTACTTATAACAGAGCGATTGCTTTCATGTTTCTTAATATCTCTTTGATGTTCCTTTATTCTTGTCTCTAAATGTCGTTTAGTTTGTCCAATATACACTGCATTACAATCATTGCAACTAATCTTGTAGACAAGTTCAGTTTCATTCATCTTTTCAACTTTATCTTTATATTTCTTAATAGTACCATTTAATTTGTTAGGGATCGAATAAACAACATTCAAACCTACTGACTTTAAAGTGCGACCAATATTATTGTTCAAGCCTTTATAAGGAATAGAAATATGAGAATACTATTAATTTAAAGAAAGATATGGAAAATCTAAATCCTATTTATGACAAAGTTATTTCATCCATTTGATTTTACGAACACACTTAT
>NJRP01001000.1:12607-40834 GCA_003063835.1 Aphaenogaster floridana
AACATTCAACATTGCAACGTCTCAGCAACATTCTTTCAACGTTCTGTGCTGTATGGGTTATGTAATAAATATATATATATCCCATACAGCACACGAACGTTGAATCATTTCAGAAACGTTGAATTGCAACATTTCGAATGTTGCATCAACGTTGCGAAATATAGATTCAACATGGAAATGGCATTGCAGAAACGTCCAATGTCCGTTGATGTAATATTTTGCAGACGTTTTTTTACATTTTTTTACAGTTTTTTTACATAAAAATTTTTTTATTTTAATTAATTTTTTATCTTATAAAATTCTAATCATATATTCTTTTTGTAATTGGCGCAATTTAAAGATTTCAAACATTTTTTTTGCAAAATACATATCACTTGGATTGAGATAGGTATCGCAATTTTGTGATATAATTCTTTTGTTAAGAAGAATTGGGTTTTTTCGAGATACAGACATTACGAGGTATTGTTTGGTACAAACTACGAGCGCGTTTACTTGGCGCTTTTTTTTACCTTTTTAAAATTTTATCAAAATCGGTTAAGCCGATCAAAAGACATGAATTATTTTCGAAATTTTTATTTTTTACACCAAAACGGTTCAATATTAAAGGCTAATATTTGGCTAAATTGGAAGTGACACTGATAGCAATCAAAGCAAAAAAATGAGCGTGATCCATGTGGGGGCAGATTGGTCCTTCTTATCCGGCAACGCCCTTTAGTTCATCTCTTACTTGATTGTATCCTGATACTTTATTAATTTGTGAGAGTTCAATTTTCGCGGTTTGAATTTTCAGACTTCTGGGGTGCGTTCAGAAATTACGTCCAGATAACTCTGGTGTATAGTTCATGTCACACATACTATAGCTTTTCAGTACACCAGAGTTATCTGGGCGTAATTCCTGAACGCACCTCTGGGGTGCGTTATGAGACCACATAACCAGAGTTATGTGGACGTAATTTCTGAACGCACCCCAGGAGAGAAAGGAATGGATGAAAATACTCTACATCTAGATCTCTATTATATTTATTTCGCTTGTGTATTATGTTTATCTGTTTTTAAAGTTTCATTCGTATATTCCCATGCTAATCCAATGCGACCAGTTTCTGCTGGCTCTACAGGATCTTCACCTAGTCTTTGTTCGACACCCTTCCAGGATCTTTCTTGTAGATATTGAGCTCCAGCTTTACCAATGGCAACGGTACCTAAAAGAATTGCTATATTAATCATTGCTGCAATCTAATAACATAAAATCGCTTTGAATTGTTAAACTGCTTACACAGAAAAAATATATAAAAGTATAAAATAAAAAATACGAAAAAGAGAATCCTTTAGCCAGCGTAATTATAAGAAAAATATGGAGAAAAGCACATCTCTCTCTAATCTTTCAGAAAACTAATTAATGCGGCAAACAATATCAAATAATTTCTTATTAAAAATATGATTTCAAGATTGTAATTAGTTTCTTGAACCTTCTTTTAAATTTAAATAAATTGGATATACCTGATGTACGGACAGTCAGAGCATTCATTTGATCTGTACATAAAGGGTCATCCTCGCAATTTCTGATATTACTAGTAATGAGAGAAATATCCGAGTCCGTTGATGGCTTAAAGTCGACATAATAAGGGTTACCGGGTAATATCTGCCGAAAGTCCATAAAATATTGTGGACAAAACTCCCTCGCGCTGTTAAATGCCAATTCAACTTCGTACACAGTAAGTATAGGCTTAAAAAAGTCTCTCGAGTCAAATACTTCATTCTCTGGACAAGCTATTACAACAAAAGCGTCAATCTGAAATAAAAATCAAGTACTTATTGATATAGTAAGGTTAATTATATAGTAAAGTGAAATTATGTGTTTTGTTGTAAAAATATGTTATATCACCACCGGACCGTACCTCTGCGAAATTTGCAAGCTTGGCAGGATTTATCTTTCCTACACTGAGAAGATAAGATTTTTTATTTTTTTGTTTGAGGGTTCTTTTCACTGTGTTTATAGCAGTCAAATATTCTTGAATGCCCAATGTAGCCACCACAATTCCCACAACTTTGGCATCTCTCAACTTTTCTATTAGAAATCTCCTTCGTTTCAACCAAGGTGTATTCAACGCTTCAAACTCACTAATTTTACCGTTTGTGAAACAATACCACCTTTTCACAGGTATACTCATTGCTAATAATGCGAGAGTTTTCTCTTTCTCTCCCAAAAAGAATCCTTCATAATCCTGTATATTATATCCATTTTCTAAAGTGTAATTTCTACCTAAGACAACTGAGGCTGGGCTTGTTTTTATATCAGTATATTCCACGTTCGATGTACAATTTAATTTAGACAAAATTAAGTGTTTATATATAGGTTTCAATATATTATATACATATTCTGTAATCATACAATGTGCATTATATCTCCGCCTTCATCGCAATCGCCAGTTTTCTCTATTTCTAATAATATCTTAAACATTTACCAATTTTATGTGCGTACGCCACGTCGTAGAAAAATACAATCTTCTTTGTGCAATCTGTAAAGACTCGCTTGAACTCATCAACGAGCTCCGTCGCGTCCAATTGCTTTCTTGGCAAAACATGAAAAACCGGTAAACGAACGGTGGGATTAAGGCAAGCGTGTCCGAAGTGTATTATGCCATCCGCGTCAATGTGTTGCGCCGTTACCTCGTCGACGCAACAGCTACCGCAAGTCGTGTCCCCTAAGATATACACTTTCCGGCCTATACTTTTTTCTAAGCGTAGCGCAACTTCTACCGAGTCTGGTAACAAGCTGTCTGGAAATTGCAGACATACCTACGATACATGAGAGAGCGTTATAATCCTAAATAGACATTTAGTTAACAACAGAATTATACATATAATTATATATAATAACAAAAATCATCTAGCTATGACAATGCGCTATATACCTGTTCATATCAAATGCATGTGCATACATAGGGCCTTAGCACAATGACTGACTTGTAATTTCAAGACAATATTTTATGCTTTAAGTCCTTGTCTTCAATAACGCAAAATACTATCTTGTATCTTCTTTTGTTATTATACAGTGATGTCATCAATCACAAACAATACAGCTCTTTAATTTAAGACTGAGTTTATAATAGGTGTAGTAAGCCTTTAGTCTTCTGCTCTAAGCTAAGTAATTTTCGATAAAAAGCTTTGCCTAGCTATCTTAAGTCGTAATTCCTAAGCTTTAAGAGTTGGCCAGATCCCAACTGTAAAGTTTAGAGCTTAAAGCAACGTAGGAAACGTTTTCTGTCGGAAACTACTTAGCTTAGAGCAGAAAAGCTAAAAGGCTTACTACATCTATTGTAGGCCCAGCCTTAGACTTCAGACATAAGCCAGTTATTGTGCGTTACTTGAGACAAAAACTTAGAGCACAAAACGTCTTAAAATTATAAATCAGACATTCTACTAAGGCCCATGGACTTACAATTAACCTAACTTAACCTAATCTTATCTATCATCAATAAGCAACTCCAGCAATGTGATTATCATTATTATTATTATTATTGCATCGCTTTTTGTTTATCCGACATTCTCGCCACAGATATATAATTATACATCTATAAAAAGAGAGATTCATCAAGTTGACACATAACCTCAACCCGCACACCTTCAATTCGCAAAAGGGAACGATCTGTGTACGAGGAGCTGAATTTTTTTGGAGAGATCTGTAATTAGGATTCTACGCTAGTTTATACGTGAGGCATTATTAAAAACGTATGCGTCTTCTAAACCTGTTTTAAGGCATTCGTCCGGATCCAACGAGCACATTTCTCTACGTCGTACGGATCGTCCTGAGCGTCTGTCACTTCGGCGACTTCCGCCTCGTTCCTCGCGGACCTTTCGACCTTCGTCAACGAGATCATGTCGAGGCGAGCGTTAAGCGTTAATCGGCGCGGAGATTGTTTACATACACACTGTGGAATTCGCGTATGGCGGGTCTTCACGCGCCCCCGCAATCTGCGCAGCTGCCCCAGAGGCAGAGCTGCCCCCTACCCTACCTCCCCCGCCACGCCGCGAATTCTTCCTCCCTCCCTTCTGCGCGCCAAGCGAAGCGAAACGTATTTTTTTCTTTTATAAATATATGATCCTACTTGGTATGAATGCCCGAAAGACGAGGCGAAGAGGAAGAATCGATTATGCTGATCTGCTCTATTCCCGGTTACACCTTCTCATATCCCGTCTACTCGGAACGAAAATGAAGTATGCACGCACTTTGAAACGGAGAGCCCGATAAAAAATTTTTCATATAAAAATATATATAAATATTTTTAAACATTAAAATTGACAATTATAATTATAATTAAATATTTTTAATTATAAATAAAATATGTCCGTGGATTTTCTTTCTTTTGTATAATCCCTATCCGTATATAGAAAAAGTAATAAAAATAATTAGAAATATAACTTTTGCATTTTTTTTTACAAAAAGTAAAATTGCGTTTAGATTATATTAGACAATATTCTATATATGTAATCATATATATATAACTTTTCTATACAATTATTACATTCATATCGAGGAGTAAACCGCTGAGGGCATTGCGGTGTACAGATTTGGGGCATTAGTGGGCATTACTAGGGCACATTATTGGGCATTACATAAAAAATTTACTAGTAATGTCCAAAAATTGTGTACTTTTGTGTACTTTTAATGCCCAAAATTGGGCATTACTATAGGCATTGATGTACACAATTTTGATCAGCGAATTACCCTTCGATTCATATATATGATTATATATAAGCAATTTTTTCTCATTTTCTCGAACTTCACTTTTTATTTTAAAAAATAATGCAGAAATTATCTCTTTAATTATTTTTCAATTCTTTTTTTTATTATTTGTTCTGTATGTACAAGAAATTATACAAAAGAAACATATATGGACATATTTTATATACAGGATGGAGCGTAATTCATGGTACAAAAGAAAGGAGATAATTTCTCTTGAAAAAATAAATCGAACATGTAGAATAAAATGTTTTCATATAATGCTTTGTTTCCGAAATAATCGAATTTGAAAATTGACATATTTCGACATGAAACATAGATATCTCGTAAACTATTCATTTTTTGATAACCGTACCTCAATACTTTTATGCAAAGAATAACAAGGTGAATCAATTGATGTAAAGAAAATATATAGTTGTCTTAAAAAAAAGTATGTAATTGCATATTGCAAATATAATATAATTATATATACATTTACATATTTTAGCAATTACATATACATTTTTATAAATTATATAATTATAATTTTTTTAAAAGTAACTATGTGTAATTGATCTATCTCATTATTTTGTGCATAAAAGTATTAAAATACGGTTATCAAAAAATGAAGTTTACGAGCTAGTTTATGTTTCATGTCCTTTCAAATTTCAATTATCTTAGAAACGGAGCATCGTACAAAAAAAAATTATTCTTACATTTATTATTTATTTTTCTCAAGAAGAATCATCTACCACGAATTATGCTCCATCCTGTATAATTATATTTATATGTTTTCATATAAACAAATTTTTTTTACCGAGAGACGAAGACGTTTCGCACAAAATGGATGAATACTCGGGATCTTGCGCCTAACAATAATTTTTTTTCGCCTTTATGCTTTCGAACAATGCGCCGATTACTGTTCGGTCTTGAAGCGCAGTTTTATGACAAAACTGCAAATGTAATATCACGCTGTCAAATTGATACATGATTTAATGTTAATTACTGAAGAGTCTTATAAGAAATTTATTACAAAAAGTACGATCCCAGCTCTGGATTCGAAGATATTTTTCGTTCGAAGGATGTAGTTGAAATAATAATTATCGATTTCGAAATAGTGTTTTGCTCATTTCATAACATCGCGTTCGAGCGCGTATCGCATCTCGGAATCTCTCGTTGTAACATCATGAATAAAATATCGTTTTACGATGCTATTCTGCACGTGGCAATTACATAATTTCTGTCCCGCTGCGAGACGTGACGAAAGCAGGCGATCTAGGCCAGAAAATGAAACGCGGGGAATAAATTGCGTCAGATAAATGTATTCGTATAAACCTGCGTGTGCATAAAAAATATTTAAACGTAATAATAATAAATAAATTAATACAAACATAATTATAACTTTTCATTATCCTTTCGATTTATAAACTACATCCAATCGTGAGCCCTACGTTCGCGAAATTTGCGGCGTTTGGCATTAAATTTTATCGTGTAATCTTTTTTATAGTGGAAGGAAGTTCGATTCTGAAAAATATTATACTGAATGCATCATGAAAATTTCGATCAGAATTATAATGAATTTCATCATAAAAATTTCGATCCTTGACCTAGGCACCGCTATTATCTTTCATAAGTCCGAAATTAAGAGCGTCAATCCTGACTAACGGTCGCGAAAAGTAGATGCTTATAAAAAGATGAAATGATGACAATTTAAGTACATGGTACACGGGATTTTTATCGGCTTTAAAAAAATTACGCAATGTACAATTCCCGTTTTGTTAAGCATAACGCTCTCCTCTGCAAGATACAAAATACACAGTATTCATTACCTTGCCCGCGCATCGTCTTATACATTACGCTTGTATTGAATTTCGTTATTACTATTCCACTTGCTGTTCGTCTACATTACGTAAAAATAATTTGAAGTAGTATAAGAAATCAAGTTGGATTGTATACAAGATTGTATAATTCTGCGACACATATAGCACTATGTTACAAATAATGATACTTCTTTTTCTGGGTATACTGATAAACGACTGAAAAATAAAATGTTCTTTAAATTATATTTATAATATATTATCACTGTACCATTTGTCTTCACTCTCGTCAGCGGTTGTATCGTTATACATCTCGTTGTTAACGCGTAATAATTACAAACTCGCGAGACATGATCCGAACTCAGCAGACAGGGATGTAGGATGATGTACATACATACTCGTGAAATATCGGCAATTTATTAGGATCAAAAGAACTTTAATATATCCAAACTTTGAAATCTGTGAAGAATTCATTAAGTCACGATTGCCGTCGAGAGTGTAATTGAACATTATGTATGTACAAACGATTATTATTCCTTACTGTAATACATTACATAGTTTTGCTTGTTTTTTTTTCTGTATATACGTCAGTCTTGGATTGCTTTTGCCAGAAAACGCTCTGTTTCCGCTGTCTCTAGAGAGTTGTTTTAGATATATGTAGAAAAAGAATATGATGATCGAGTTCACATAATAAAACCTCATCTCGCGAAAGATGTCATTACTGCACTTTAGAAAAGTTCATCAATTCGTTAAAAAACTGAAAAAGAATTCCACATATCGATTCTTTCTTAATTTTGATTTTTGGAATATTTGATAATTGGAATATTTTTGTGTGTATAAAACATCACGCGTGTATTATTAGTAAAATTAAAAATAAAACCATACATTAACCATAGGAATGTATGCTCATCAATTTCGGTAATTACAGAGACATTCTCAAATGTGTGTGACCTAACGATTATTATGTGATTATCCTTTTTCCACACATGCACTCTCCAACACACATTCATCGATTACCCACATATCTATTGTGAATCCATATGTGATGCTAAAAAAAAAGAAAGTCGTAAAACCCTATACATTATTTAGAAACAGTTTGTCTCTTTGATTTAGCGTCTTAACATTGAGACTGCATATATCAAATAGAAATGAATCCAAACGCATAAATGTATTCCCTTTATCCTCTTTATATAAGGTGATCTGTTATCGATGGTACAACCAATTTGGGGAGGATAAACCTACGAAGAAAATATTTTTATTCTACAATTTTTGTCGGACTATTTCTGAGAATAAAGTCTTGTGAGAAAATTTTATTCAACATTTATGATTTATCGTTTCATACGGAATTACTATCTTTTTGATTGTATCGTCAATAACGGATCACTCTATATCTTGTATTAATTTACATTCCGCATTTCCACGATTTTACATATCAGTCTCTTACGCTACTACTTTCTCTTTGCTTTTCCCACATGCTCATCGTCAATTCCAATGATGATGGTGTTAATCGTAGTGACGGTAATATAATAATAATAATTCTGAGAATAAATCTCAATAACAATAATACAAATAATAGTCATAATAATAATATTAATATACCTTAAAAACGTATGTACAATATTCACCGACCCATTTTTTTTAAGTATCAATAAGATTCTTCTACGAGTACTACAGATAAAGTGGAATAAGTTGCTTTAAATAATTACTTTTTACAAAATTACATTACAAAGTGGCATATTGAAAAATCTGAGCGAGTTATCTATCTAATCTATTCACATGTACAGCTGCTAGAATTAGATTTACGCGGTGGCTTTATTACAGCTAGACTACTGGAAAGTATACATGTTTGTATATTATGAATAATTATTGCCATTGTAAAACAGAATCTTTGACAAATCAGAATATTCAGTATCATACTGCAAAACATGTATGCGCGATCCAGTTTGCCTCTGCTGAATAATGTATAAATAAAATAGTAAAGTCACATATGATTTATACAAATAATTTAGTAATTATATCTGTGTGATGATTCAAGATATGCAGTATCGGAAACAGTCTGTCCCGAAGACTGTTACATTATCAATACTAAAACACAGTTCCCATGATAAGTAGATCTCAATGATATCCACAAAAACCATGAAAAAATCGACTTACAGTCCCTCTAAAATTCTTAAGATGCATAATTAGCTTGATTCAACTATCAACTTTCACTTCTTAACATACTTTGCTAAAGGAGGGTCACGAGCCTAAAATGCTGCGGACTGCTTGGTCCAGTGCAGTGTCTTTCGAATCGCCGGATTGCGATGACGAACTACCGCTACTATTGCCTGACAGTGTATTCGTAGGACGTTTCTTAAGATTAAGAATGCTGTCAATGGCGGACTGTACTTGCGCGTTAATTTCGTCATGCTCGTTACCGGTATTTCCGCTTTCGCTACTCGTTACATGGGCAGTACTGCTTGGACATTGCGTCTGCGAATGCAAAGCTAATCCATCCAAGTCGGTATCCTCTGACAAATCTCGTTCAAGATCAGTGGCACTACTCCAACGCCTGTCGAAAGGCGTATTTACATCCTGCTCGCAATCGTCCTTTATAATCGTGTTCGAGACACCGGGTACATTTGTATTTGCAACATTCGCACGAAGACACTCGCCGTTTGCTCGTGTTCTTTCAATTTTCGATGATCTCGTAACAGCACATGCACTACTACCACTGTTATTGCCGTTTTTACACTTCAAAGTGTCTGCAGTAGACGGATATACACCCAGTTCTTTCTGAATCTCCAGCCACTCATCGTAATCGCCACTAGTACTACTTGTTGTCTTAATCACTGGTTTGCATTCCATCTCGTCATTTGGGAAATCGTCCTCCAATTCGCGCTTTACAGATACATTCACTAAAGATGACGATGTAGTTAGCGTTGATTTGTTCTCTTCCACAAGGCCAGGTTCAACTTTTGGCACCAACGGTTTTTCTTCTTTCTTAAACTCTTCTGTAATTTCATTTGCAATATATAAAATATCGGAAATGTATATTTTTTCAAAAGAAAAATTTATGTTCTGAATGTAATAGTTAAAAATATACTTGTTTAGAATGTGAAAGCGATCAAGAGATGTGAAATAAGAAGATATAATAAAAGAATGATATAATAAAATTTAAAACTTCGTAATCTCAAGAAAAACCAAAATGTAATTGCATACAATATTTATTTTTGCAATTATATCGATTTAGAAATAATTGATAATATGCATAATTACCGTCAAGTTTTGCCTCTTGTTCCCGTAACCTGTTGAGAATACTTTGCTCTTCAGCCACAAAAGTCCTATCGATCATCATCAATTCCGACGTCCTCACTTCACGCTATAATTTTAAAGATGTTAATATAATGGTAATATTAATCACTTATGTGAGATTGATAATAAATAAAGAAGGAAAAAAAATTTGGAATATAGAAAAACATTTTCTGTAATTTAGAATTAAACATTTAAGCATTTTAAGTATCAATTTTAAGCATTTTAAACATCTTCATGTATAATTAACGAGCAAAATAACTAGTTGTATTAAAAATTTAATTTAGTATACACAATTATTAGATAAGTGAATCATATATTCATACCATGCTTTCCATTAGGAGAAGATACGTGTATTTATTTATCATAGAGCTAAATTTGCTCAACAGATGTTTTGCTGTCTCTTCAAATATTTCGTCTGCTTTATTCAGGTCCTTGGGTCCTAGTACTTGCTCATTTAAACAATGATATCTTACCAAACGTTTGCAAGCATCACGCTTGCCTAAGAATGGTGTATTCATATCTGGATTGGTTGCACCATTTTGATCGATTTTTAACTGCTGTTCCATTCTGTAAGCAATGATATAATTAAATATACCATTAAATCTTAAAACATGATATATTAAATGTAACAGAAACTCATATTTAAATACATACTTATCGCTACGGTTCATCTGTCTACAAATCGGGCTGGTTGCACGCCTTTTTACGGCTTGTCTTGGACTTATCAAAGGATTGGAGTTGCTGTTAGGACTGACGAGTTGCTTTATTGTACTTCCGTTAGTATTTACAGGACTCTGAATCCTCTGTGTTCCCTTGCTTATCATTCTAGGCGAGGTTACTTGATTCGCAGGAGAGCCACTTTGAACTTGAACTTGGATAGGAGAGGGGAGTTCTTGCTTCACAGGACTCGGTGCTTGTATATTCGGTTTGAAATCCAATGGATCTGTCTGACACTGCGTCGATTGTTGTTGGCATTGTATGCCCGATTGCTGCTGCGTTTGAACTTGTGTTAATTGTTGTGTGTTGCTCTGTAATTGCGGAGTTGCTACAGAGGCAATCGGCGGCGAGAAGATTTGCATGTTTGAAGAGGACGGATTCAACATCTGAGTCCCGTGGTTCTGGTAAAACTTGTGCTGTTTGGTATGCGTTTGGTGCATGCTCTGTGTCACAGTGTTCGATATATTTGGTTGTTGCCCTTGCACACTTTGCGGCACCTGTAATAATCATAATTATAAAATATAATATTATGATAGTCAATAATAGTTTCTGCGCATAAAATATAAAAATACATTCTTATAAATGAATACATATTTACACAGCAATACATATTTTGCTTACCGTAATATTATTAATGTAACTATTATTCGAGCTACTCGGCATTGTTACAGATGTAGTTGGACTTAGAGTTTGAGATGTTACTGGCATAGCAGCAGTGGAAGTTTGTGTCTGTGTTTGCGCGGCTGATGTCTGGTTCTTGAATGAATTTTGTGAATGTATATTTGACGCAACTGTTGAAACTACATTTACACTGAACGTTGTTTCGGCAGTCTATGTGGAAAAAATATTTCGTTGCAGTTACAAATATTAAACAAATATTTCATATATTTGATTAGCGATTATATTTTATTATTACAACTCAAATATACTTACGCTATTGACAGAATGTGTAGTAGTGCTAACGATTTTCCCACTGGCTAATATTTTTGCTTGCTCCTGGTATAATTTTGCTAACGCCGTCTGATCATGTGACGTACCAGATTTTCGAGATAAAAGAGCTTGGATTTGTGCCTGAATGTTTTTCAACGATTGCTGCAATTGAGCAGGGAGCTGAATAGTTTGTACTCTTTGTACCATTTGACCATTTGAGGGAATTGATACGTGACTGCCGGTAGAAGACGAAACCAAAGGACCATTGGCAATAATTTGAGTCGGTTCGCTCTTAGTAGGATTCGCACCATGAGATACCGTCGTGTTTGTTTTATTAGAATTGTCAACTTTTTGTAAATTAGACGTATTCGCCGTAACCATTGTTGGTCGAGTAACGGTTACTGTCTTCGTCTAAAAAATAAAAAATAGATTTTCAATAGGAAAAAGGACAAGTAAGAGCCAGAATGCAGATTTTGCAATTTTAATGCATTTTTAGAATAAAATCGACAATGACTTATATCGAGCAAAGAACAGATTGGCAGATATAGAAACAAAATGCATTTACATACCTGTGAGTTTACAATGCTTTGAGCAGTAACAGCAACTTTCGTCTTTTTCACGACTTTCGCCTTCTTTGGTTGATTGTTGCCTAAGTTCCTAATTTGTTGTTGATTTAAGTTGTCAATAAATTGACTAGGAAAGCCAGAATTTTGAATTTGTATGTGTTGCGGCATCTGAGATGGTGCAGCTTGTACCACGATGTTCTGAATATTATTTTGAATTGTTGGAGCTCCACCAGAACTATTCACGATTATCTGACTCGTTGGAGTGTTGATCTGAACTCCTTGCAAATTCTGATTATTTGCATCTGGCTCGCCGATTACTATCTTCTGCGTTTGGTTTTGATTCTGTGTCTGATTTGTTGCATTTAATGGTCCAGCCAAGAGTTGTTGTAAAAGTTGTTGACTGATTACCTGCATCTGACCATTCGCGTTTGCGATTAGCAGTTGATCGTTAGGATTCAAATTTCTCAATGCATTTAAAATTTCAGGCGTAATTTTAGGTGCGTTATGTAGTATATTGTTCGCCGCCGAATTCAGTGTGTTTGTACCTTGGGATTCGACATTTTGAGATTCATTCTGTTGGGTGGTATTAGAAGTAGGAGTGGTCGTAATCAATATATTCTGATTCTGATTATTTTGTTGTGTATTGATTCCTTGCTGCATGACATTAGCCGAGTTCTGAGCCTCAAAGTGATGTGCATTAACAGAAGAGAAGGTGTTTGCTGTCACTACCTTTTGTTGCTGAACATTCACATTTTGCTGGACACTCGTGTTGTGTAAAACAGTAGACGTATTTTGTTGTTGCAAGCTAGCCATGACATTCTGTTGTGCATGAGCAATATCCTTGATACCTGTCTGTAAATTTTGTTCTATATTCTGAACATTACCAGCTGTATTTTGTTGCAATACATTAATCGTATTTTGTTGAATACTTGAATGTAAAACATTCATAGTATCGTGTTGTTGCATAGTGTTACAAGAACTTTGTTGTTGCAATATATTCATGGAATTATGATGAATGTTTGAACTCTGTAAATTTTGTTCAAATATTTGTTGTACATTTTGAGTTTGTACAGTTTGCGCAGTAATCTGTTGATTATGTTGAAATAATGGTGATTCTTGCTGCAACGTTAGAGTTTCTTGTTGACTCGTTTGCTGAAGATTCGGATTAGTTTTAGATATATGATCACTTTGTCCTATTGAACTACTGGGTAATGATTTTTGCACATGAACATGTTGTTGTTGATGAGGTTGCTTTCCCAAATTTGGTCGTACATTTGTTATACAAGGATTCATGAGTCGTACCTGACTAGGCTTTTGCAGAGAAAGGTTGGAATTCTGTTGATTGGAACTTGTTTGACTTGCGTTAGACATTCGAGGACCCTGGATGCCAAACATAGTAGGCGAAGATTTCGTCGATAAAACATCTGGAGCATTCAGGGGAGTATTATTGCTCGTTTGTGACAGTGTACATTGAACATTCTTAGCTTGCATCAGGTTTTGTACATTGACATTTTTTGACGGTTGTGTCTCTTGTAAAGATTCGAGGTTGCTTTGAATGCGGATATTAGGTAGCGAATTAGTCTCTTGAGAAATAATGTTCGTATTCTTCTGCTGATTAATCGGCTTTGAACATATCTGGCCATGATGCGGACTAGTAGTGCAAATGACGTTTTGCGAGCATGTAGAACTTATAGTATTGGTTGAAACTTGATTTCCACTAGATAAAGGTGATTTGACATATTTTTGTCTCTGCTGGGTTGTATTTTGAGTAGGTTGTGGCGTATTTTGCGCTTGGTTGAAAAATTGTGAGATAATCTGCGAATTTTGTCCACTACCTTGAGTCAGGGATCGTATTAAAGCTTGTGCGGTCGCTGAATCTATTTCTGGATGATTGGGGTCGGGGGTATGATGTAAAATAAGTTGTTTCCCATCTTCTCCAATTGATATACGAAATTGTCCCGTTAACGAATTTTGTACAGGCATTTGGAGTTGAGTGACAAGCTGATTGTTAAGCGGTTGCGATACAGAAGCTTGCGCGTTCGTTGTATTTGTTGCAGGTACTTGAGTTTGAGAGCTAGCAGCAACTGTTCCTTGCGATGAAAGTTGGCTTAAAGATTGCCCAGAATTAGTTTCGCTTTGCTGTATTTGACAAGGAACCTCGGTTTCAGTTGTCAGCTCAGAATCAAAAATATCATCGTCGTCACCAATACCCGATATCTTTATAATACGAGCGAGATCTAACTTCGGTTCATCATCTTTCCGTTTGGCTTTCTTCTTCTTTTTCGCTTTCTTCTTAGGAGGCGGCAACAGATTTTGTTCCGAGACAGGTTGCGTGCATGAACTATTACCAGTAGTGTTACCAGATGTGACTTGCGAGATTTGCGATTGAGGATTTTGTACCATAGCATTCTGAATTACGATGGGATTGCTAGTGCCTGAATTAGCTATCGAATTAAAAAGAATGACAAGAAATTAATATTAGTCATATATATAATAAACATAAATTGATGTCATAAATTAAAAAATTTAAAAATGCAAAAAGATATGTAAAACATTTAGACAATTCTACATATTTCTAAATATTTACTAGAATCCACTTTTAAAAAATAAAATAAAATATAAATCTTCTTTCAATCTAGATTATGTGTTCTACATAATATTTTTTATATTTTCAAATTAAGAGAAATATTTAACATGTCTTGTTTCTGTTAACTCACTCTATATATGCATTAACATTTGTATGTGATATTGTAATATAATCTTAATTTATCTTACTGTAACATCGCTATGTGATAACTTACATGGTGCAGGACTAGACGGAGTATGCCTTATTACTGGAGAAGCAGCTGAAGGAAATCCATTCGGTACAGCGAAGAATGTGGGCGCAATCCCCTGCAGTTGCATACCTTGTGCTGTGACAACCCTTACCAATTGTTGTTGTGTTAACTATAATTAAAAATTAAATATTTCATTTCTCATTTTATTGAATATTTTTTAATGATATAATTTGTGTGCAAATATCTAAGAGACCGTTATACATATTTAATGTATTATCATTCATTTTGTGTAAGATATATAATTTTTATGACAGAATAAATTTTAATTTAACTTTTTGTAATATAATTAAAATTCATATAATTATTAAAGTAAAAAAATTTAAATATAAAAATTTAAAAATGAGGTTGTGTGTGTATGTGTGTACGTATATCATATATTTAAAATACAAAGACATTTAAATAAATAATTTTTGTAATACAAATTTTTGATTTTTTTCAACAAAAAATACAAAATCATCTTAATACTTAACGAAAATTTAATAAGCAATGATTATGAATGCGAATATAAAGATGCAATGGATGAATGAATGAAACCATCACCTGTGCAGTATGCGTTTGTTGCTGCGCGCCTGCTGGCGTCCTTAGTATGAGTTGAACGCCTCCAGGTTGCTGTTGTACAATGACAGGTCCAGTAGACGGCAGTACCTATATACCAAATGTGACAAATATATGAAGCATGAAAGCAACTTTCTATGATAATAAAAATGCACATAAGCAGTTATAATAAATATAAAGCATATCAAAGTACCTCATATAATACAGCATGGTGTACATATTTTATACATAATGAACATGCAGATGACAGACATAATTGAAAAACATGAGAAATATATTATAATAATATAAGAATATACCTGATTCAATAGCAAACCCTGTGCTGTTGGAATCATTGTTGCTGTTGTAGGACTTGGTTGCGGTCCAGCAAGAACAATTTGTGGTTGACTCTGCTGTGTTACCTATAAAGAAAAAAATGTACTTTCATATAATATGAAATCTTATATTATATAAATATTATAATATATATTAAAAGGTCAGAAGATTATAAACAGAATTAAAATTAATATTTTTTTATAACTAATATTTGTAATATCATATAATAAATTGAAGAATAATCTTATATATTATAAAGAAAGAATATTTCACACAAATTATATATTTTATATAGAATAGATTTAATAAGATACAATTAGGCCAAATTAGACTAGAGTTAAATTATAGCTAAGTGTCATGTTAGATGTATATATAATAATTATTTGTTACTATTATTACGTGATTAATATCCACGCACACACAATCTAACTACTTAATTATACAATAAGATATAAACTATTAGATATAAATAATCGTATAAATAATGTATTCAATATTAAATTAAAAATATCAAAAATAGATAGAATAAGACCGTACCTGGTTTGTAATTGTAGTTGTAGCTCTTTGTGACTTTTGTTGAGAAGTATTAGTTTGTTGATTTGGTGGTTTTGGCAAAATTTGTGGTGGCTGCTTGGTGGGCTTACTTGCCGCTATTTGTATTTGTTGATTTCCAAATAATTGAGTCCTAGTCACCAGCTGAGTTGGAGTAGATTGATAACCCTGTGGTGTACCATGAATTATTTGTAACACCTGCATTCCTTGTTGCAATATGGGTGTATTAGGCCTAACCTGGAACATAAGAAAAATAAAAGAATGTATGGATAAATAAGGGCTGTAAGAAATAGATAATAAAACCTTGTACTACTAAAGTCGCATCTTTTTTTAGCAAATCAATAAATAAAAAAAGTGTAGGAAAAAACAGTACAGGCTGTAGTCGTCAAAACATAGTTATAACAAATTATAAGAAATAAACGTTAAATTAAGAGGCTGCGTTCCAATATTCACTGCCAATATTGAAAATCTATAATACATGTAACATATGCTATAGATTTTCAGCATTGACAGTGAAGAAAGATAAATCAACTTCCAACTGAGCATCGATTCTGTAACTTTTTTCCTAGGGCAGAAATATGAAAAGTGAGAAAAATTTCTCCATTAACTTCTATGATAATAATTTAAATTTTTCCACCCTAGGAAAAGAATTACGGAATTGATGCCCTGAGCGCGATAATGAAAATATTTCCACACCAGATATGCATATAGTACGTTCTTAAATAAAGAAATAGAATTAAAACATAAAAGAAAAAATGAAAGTAGAGATACTACTGGACAGTCTGACAATATCACTAAAATATGTCTTACATTAAAATTGCAAAAAAAAATATCAATAAGCAATTAAAGTAGAATTAAAATTGATAAGTTTATATGAGTAGCCTTACCACAGGTGGACCAGGGCTACCTCCAGGCGCTGGGCTTCTATTGTTGAGAGAATTATTCCCGCTTAGTAGATGAGGGCTTTTTGCAGGGGGATACGGGCTAAGTACAGGGCTCTGTATTTGGCTAACACTCATCGGACTCTGCATAGGGCTTTGCATCTGCATGTTAAAGTTACTGTTCGAAGTCGATGTGCTGACTGGACTCGGACTATTCCGATTAGACTGTATCGAGTTCGAAGCCGGACTTCGAAGTAAAAGTCGATTAGGGCTAGGACTCGGCGTAGGTGGTGCTATATTAGACGCTGGACTTTTCAAGGGGATTGAAAATGGACTTCCCGGCGAACTAATGTTTTGACCTTGAATATTTTGCATAGACTTAACAGTATTCATAGTACTGACCACATTTGACGGTTGTGTTGTGCCTATTAATGCTACTGACGCATTTAACCCAGGGCTTATCCCCTGTGAATACTGTCGCTGTGGTTGAAATCCAGTCGACTGGGAGGAACTTAAAGAAGAAACATGACTCAATGACATAGTCGGTTCATTGGATACGGATATATGTTGTACATTTGACGTTGATATATTTGATAAATTAGGGTGCATTGTACCAAGGTGCGGTATGTTTGTAGTGAGATTCACGTTTGAAGCGTGATTCACATTTGCAGTGGTTGCATGAATCGATTCGCTGGGAGTGCTCGTGAATATGCTGGAACTCGTCAGAGTTCCAGAGTTCGAGATTTGTGAGATTGTTGAAATATTCGAATTAGGATGTTGCGATATAGCAGAGCTTGGTACATGTGCTATATTTGACGATGCAACAATGTGTGGTGCAATACTCTGAATGCTCTGTATTGTTTGGAATGGAAACTGTGCACTGCTAGAATTCAAACTAGTTGGCGTCAAACCAGTTGCCAAGGCATTTGCAGATCGATTAAGACCCTGATTCACACCAGAATTTATACTGGTAGTAGTCAAATTCGTATTCGGATTAATAGTAGATAAGCCAGATACGCCGGAATTTGCAACAGTCAAATTGGTATTTAATGTAGTAAGATTCTGATTCACGCTCGATGAGTTTAGATTTGTCAAATTTGGATTTACACCAGATAGCCCAGAATTAATATTCGTAGAATTTATTGTATTGAGCCTGTTTATCCCAGTATTTACCCCCGTATTAATGCTATTCAAATCTTGCCCCAAGTTGGACAAACTGTTATTAATATTGTTTGAACCAATGTTGGACGTTAGATTAGAATTGATAGCATTTAAGTGATTCAGGCTAGGATTTATCGTGGTTAGCCCTGTGCTTATACTTGGCAAGCCCAAATTCAGCAGAGGATTTGATGTGGTGATAACATTGGACGTGAGAGATGTAAGACTGGTATTTAAAAGTGATAGTGGCAATCCCATATTAAGGCCCACCCCAACAGAGGGGGTGGCCGGGGGTAGGCCCATACCAGTCCCCGAGGGATTTATGGTACTCTGATTCAATTGATTTAACTGATTTACGTAGACTATGTGATTTCCAGTTGCCGACCCATTTCCTTGCTCTTGTGGCTGCAAGAACAAGTGATGACATTAGAATGATATTCTTCAAAATGATATTTGACAAAATATACTCGCCAGCAAAAATAGCTTACGTTATTTGACGTCTGTTGCAAAGCAAATGTTAGCGACTGACCACTGCTATTCTGGGCTTGTAATTGTTGTAACTGTTGCAACTGCAATAAGATTGACAAAAAGTGTTTTTATATAAGATCTGTTCATTGTAATCTTTACATTATTTTGTATTTTCTACATTTTCTACATCTTAAATAAAAAAAACTATATAGATATTTAAACTTGAATAGAGATGCATAAAGAGAGAGCATATGTAGAAACACCAATAGTAATAAGCAAATCCATGTTTTTATGAAATCTTACTTGTTGTTGGGTCAAAACAGTAACTGGATTGTTATGACGTGCATTTGGGGAAGTTGTAGAGGATACTGAGTCCCCAAGAAGAGGGCGTGACTGAGGCTGCTGCATGCCCACGCAGCCCCTCTTTACTATGGGCAGCGTCTAGCCACCTTTTCAGCTTATTTTGTCCTTTCCTACTATATAAAATACCATTTCATTCACACACACGTACATCTCAACAAGTTCAAAGAGATTTATGAGAAATTATTTTATATGTGTGCATAAACACGATATACAAATGATTATAACTTTCAATGTGATCAAATCTTGACTTGTACGAGAAAATCTTAGGTAACTGATTGCACTAGTTCAGAGTTTATCTTTTTTACTCCATATTGGAAGATAAATACTTTCTTTAAAACATATTTTGACTTTATTTATTAAATTATTGTTGGTTTTATCTGGAATGTGCCAGTTTAAATAAATATAAAAGGTTTGTTTTCTGTTCCCTTGAACTAGCTGCACTAGTTCAGAGTTTATCTTTTTTACTCCACATTGGAAGATAAACTCTGAACTAGTGAAGCCAGTTCACACAGAAACAGAAAATAAACCTTTTATATTTATTGAAACTGGCACATACCAGATAAAACCAACAATAATTTAATAAATATAGTCAAAATATGTTTTAATGAAAGTATTACTCAAGATATTTTATATTTAATGTTCGGAATCATTTATTTATTAAGCAAAATATGTGTATATTATAAATATGCAACATATTTACCGAAATTGTTTAACAGTTGCAGCGAGCAATATTTGCGTTTCGTCGCCACTCAACACGTCTGCGACCTACGTCTCCTGTTCCTGTCATGCATACAATTTCGTATTTCTTCCGAAGCTCAGGCAGCACTGTGTCAATTCTTCGAAGTACGTGTATCCACGTATATTGTTGACGTCACCTTTAAAAATCTCGCTCCAGCACTAACCATTCGTAGCTGTTACAGGCATTGCCTCGCAGTACATAGAAAGTAGTTCTCTCTCTTGAACTACTTTACCCATTAAAAAATAATTGCGCAATTGCATCGTGGATATATCCTGACTTATACTTAAAGTGCATCTGCCGCAGGATCTTATCCATTTATAAATGCAGCGAAGCTACATCTGTCCATGACACCACGTTCGGGATACACGTGCGGGGAATGGTGTTGACGGTACCACTTTGTGAAGAACAGTTCTCTCGTGTTACACGCTATCCCAAGTCCAGGAAGTAACTCACAGACATTCTTGAATACTTGTCAAGTGTCGTGAGTGTAATGTCATAACATTACGCCTTTGCTCGTGAGATATCCGCCGGAGTGATCGTTCTCTCTCAATAAAAGGGTTTCTCTCGTCGCTACGCACACTAGGCTTCCTACTGGCGCAGGTTTTCCCACCGACTTTCGCCCTGCAAAGAAGAAGCGGACAACTCCGTTAACCAACCGCGAGTCTCTCCCGGATGTTTACGCGAGAATCAATTAGCTTAGACGCTTCCTGCGGAATTCAATCGCGACTCGATCGGCCCGAACCGCGGGAATCACGGTTCGTCTTGGGGGGATACGCGAGGTATCTGGGAAACGGCGTAGCGTGTCGCGAGCGGACGAGCGCCGTCGTATTTCAGGTCGGTGGTTTTCTCCAGCGCGTACGGTGATTTTAAAGGGCCGGGAGATCCCGGTGAAACGATTCGGGGGTCCCGGGCGAGAATTCGCCAGCTGGAAGCATATTTTGAGGTTATAGCTGGCGCGCCTGTGTGCGAGGTACGTGCCACACAAGCCACCAACACAAGCATACGGACGGGAATCACACACGGCTCACTCTCACTCACGGGTGCAAGCGGCGCGCGGATTGCACACAACAAAAGGCCCGACTGACAAGGCGTAAACAAAAGAAAACGCTGGGACACGGCGATAATCACGGGCTCCGGGGCGCCGGGGTCGCCGGCGCGCGGCGCCGCGACGCGCGTGTTCGGCGGCCGACGCGCAAAAGTGCGCGTAGCGTCGCGACGAAAAATTGTCAATATTACCTCCGCGAACGCGGTTTTGCCACCCCGTGTTTTCCTCCTGGGAATTTTCGCGCTCGCGCGCGATTTCGTCGCGCGCGATCCCGCGTCCCGGCGCGATCCGCCGCACCTCGCCGAGGGGAAAACAACGCACACGGAGCACGCGCGACGACGATACTCCACTGAAAATAATAAACTTTTCAGTTACACGACGGTACCATGTACGCGTTACACTATTCGGTGGCAACGGCCATCATGTATTTGTCAAGGCTGCCATTGGCGCGGCGCTATAAGGCCCCAGCCTGCGCCACTGGCGGCGCCTCGCGCCGAGACGCCGCAACTTTTTGCGACCACGGAGGCAGGAAACGAAAGGGAGGACGTTCCGGGGACATTCGAGCACATTCGAGGCGCGACGAACGTACGTACCGGTTCTTGCGCACGATATCGTTTGATATCGTTCGTATGAACTCGGTCGACAATTAATGATTTTTTAAACAATTTCCTTATGAAATCGCTTGTATTTCATATGAAGACTTAAAATGCAATTAAAAAGCACAAATACATACAAGTCATTTTTGGTCGAGGCTGGATCTTGGCGCCTAATAATCTTTTTCCGCGAATTTATATATTATTATTATATTATTTTTTATTTTTTAGCCCCGCAAACTACGCGCCAACAATTTTGTTGGTTTGAAACTCAGTCCCTAGCTAAAGTTGAAAATAGTACATTTTAAATTGATAATCGATTTAATAATACTATGCGAATAGCATCTTTAAAACTCTGTGAAGAACTTATTGCGAAAAATATCACCTCAAGATATTTTTCGCAACAAGTTCTTTACAGGGTTTTAAAGATGCTATTCGCATAGTATAAATTATGTTATTAAATTGATTATCAATTTATTATTTTATTTTATTTATCAATTTATTAATTACGTACTGTTTTCAACTTTAGCTAGGGACTACGTTTCAAAACCGATAAAATTGTTGGCGCGTAGTTTGTTGGGCTAAAATATACATATATAAATTCGCAGTAAAAGATTATTAGGCACTAAGTTCCAGCCTCGACCGAAAATGGCTTATATGTATATATTTGTGTTATTTATCGGTCTGTATTTACGTATTATTGTAATTAAAAAGGTTTGAAGTCATCTAAATAATTTTAATAATTAATTTTTGCTTTACGCAGTTAGCCTACATAAATAAATTAAACAAAGTTTTTGTATGAAATCATTTGTATTTTGTATGAAAAATTTTAAAATATAATTGAAAAATTTGACAGTCATTTAATTTCAATTAAATATTATTAAATATTTAATTGAAATTGAAAACTTTGTAATATATATATTATCCCCGACATATCGGCTAAGTTCCTACAAATTACATCTCGTAATCTATTGGACCGCACGCAATCTAACGCGAGAACGCGTGGTGTGTCGTAGGCTTTATTAAAAATGGTCGCTAAATTGCTACATCTTTCTAATAATTTAATGCTAGCTCACATTAAATTACTGTCTGTAGGCTTGAAATGTAGAAGACCAATGTCAGAGGTTTGCGTTTTTCACTCTAATTACATTTGTCAATATCTAGAGATAAATGACTTGACATTGGCTTGTAAAAGATATATTCGCTCGCCTTTTATTTAACGCTAGGTAAGAATGTTACAATATAGAAAGTTTAATCTATGAATTTTTATACGAATAAAAACTATATACTCTCTCTATCGTCAATTACATTTTGAAGAAATTTAGGATCCGACTACGTATGCTACAACCGTCGCGTGATCTAGCTTGCCAGGTATCATAGATATCTTCTCCAGTGTCTTTTTTCTTCGAGATCTCTGCTCCTGCTTTGAAAGCTGTACGAGGTGACCGTCTTTATGCTGCGCATAATACAATTCCGTGTCTTCCAGGATCCGCCTCTTCGCTGCAGTTATACGTACCTGTGGACAAAGTGGAAATTAGTAAACATATCGCTCGATGTAACCACAAGATATTTCTTCTTTATTTACCGCAAAGTCCAAAAGAAGTTCGCATAGATGTTTGGCACTATTGCACGGCGGCCCTTCTCCAGAAACCCCACGTCTCAACAGATCCTCCATTCTGAGCAGAGTGAGTTCGTGCCTTTGATAAGCTTCAACTACCGGCAGATTGTTGCTGTTTACGTTACTATTACTCGACTCAGTGTGCCGCAGATTTTCCGTGGATCTTCGACGCGTCTTCATTCTCGCGTCATGACTTTTCAGCGTGGCGTCAGTGCCGCTGCTGTGATTAGGCAAAACTGCAAATTTTCCCACCACAGGATCAAAATTATCTGAAATTCCATCACTCGTCAGAAACACTATATCGCCCCTCTCGACCTCTGTTATAGCCAGCGTTAAGTTATTCAATTCGGGATTAGAGCCGTCTACTGGACCTAGAGCTCCTAAGGCATCTCGCATGTCTCGCATGCAATGAATATCGTGAGATCCTCGCGTTATCTCTCTCACCCCAGTTTTCCTGTTTCGTTTTTACATAAGAAACGATTAAACGGCTTAGTTTATTACCTGCTACAATTTATAATTCAGTTCATAATACATACCCTGAATATACGTAAGCTAAACTATCACCAACGTTACAGGTACAGGCAATATATTTTCTCTGGCATATATTTGTATCGGTTGATTGACTTGAACTTGGCAGTGGAAGGATTGTGCACACTGTTAAGGTAGTAAGCATTCCTTGCTCCTGAAGAATCAACGAATGTGCTGCATGGAATGATCGAAGTAACGCTATAAATACATCCTTTGTCGTTGTCATTTCACTATTTATGGATGAACAGAATAGAGTCCGATTCAAGTACTCTATACTTCCATGAACTGCAGATCTGGCTGCTATACTTGCTTTCGCACCTGAAACTCCGAATTATAAATATCTCTTGCAACGTTAAATTAATTAGAATTGGGCAGAGTCGAGTCTGATTAGTTTTAATTAAATATAAATGAAACAATAAGAAAAAGAATCAATAAAAATTTTCTATTAAATAAATTTCTAATACTTGAAATTTAAAAATATTCATTGAATATATGCTAAATTACAAATACATTTGTCAAACAAAACTCTTATTTTTGCCTTTTAACAGCTTATCCAATATTTTTTTAGATCTACTGTATTTTTACCCCAATTAACACCATCTGCAAGAGCCAGTATGGCAGAGTTAGGCCTTGCTACAATACCAAAACAATCGGCTATTGGTTCTCCATTGTTGGTATTATTTGTAGGATTTTTCTCATATAATGTAGTCGCAATTCCAAATGCATTTTCATGAGGGTTAAACCAATCGGTAACTCCAGCAATTGTGACGTTTGATGTTGTTGATCCTGAGAGAAGTTTTGTATTTTTATTTTTATAACAACATAAGAATATTTCATTAATATCTTTCTTCTAGACTCACCGCTTCTATATTGCTCATTTTGATCCAGCATATCAATGTAATCAATATCGGTATCACTAATACTTAAATGTTTCTGTTGAAGATTGACTGCGGTAAGACCACTATCAGGACCAGTGTAGGCTGCGAATACTTCCTCATTTTCTTGAAAAACGTCAATCTGCCTGCTCGGCAATTCTTCTGGATTTCGGCCGTGTAAAATTGATGGTCCTTCTTGTTTCGTTTCCATTCTAAGAACATTAATATATTGTAGATATATTAGAGCGACATGTTAAATAAGTAGAAGAATCTGAAAGTATCGAGGGACGTATTATAAATCTATTCAGAAATAATTCCGTTCGAAATAATAGTCACTTGTCCTTGTTGTTCCCTTATCTTTGTCCTTTGTTTTTCAGAATCATTTCGAACGGAATCGTTTCTGAATAAATTCATAATACGTGTCCAGGATGTGTGTGTGACCCGTTTTTACCCATTGAGGTAGCGAGTGATGAAACAGCCGCCAGGAAAATCCTGAGTTAATGACTGCGGGCTTCGAAGTGATTGTTCCCCGAGGCCTATACTTTCCACAGCTCCAGCCAAGTTGCTGATAGACAGTTGGCGCATGAAACCGGCAACTTTCTTCCGTAAACTTGGCATCTTTCAAAGAGGTCCAAGCAAAGGTACAGCGATTAAGAATGTTAATTATTGTCTAACATTACTTCATCTGATGTAAGGCTCATACCATGGTTATAGCTACCAGCAATAGGTCTCAAATAAAACCTAAAAAAATCCGTAAGAACATGTTATAAAATCTCTTATAAAATTATAAACGTAATTATATAATATTATGATATACAATTATTTAATACAATTATTTAAGACTCCTGAACATTCACCACTACTATATCAGATTGTGACATCAGAGAGAGAAGCGAGATAATAAAAATTTTTTTCGCAACAAATTTTCTAACAGTTTTCGTGATGGGAGAGTGTTGGGGGAGGGGGGAGAATCTAATAGATGCGTTAGCATTATTATTAAAATTTAATACTCGTAGAGGACCACAATCCGTATGGTTGATACGTAGTAATAAATAGAATACCATCTATAGCCAGTCAAGTCGTCTTACAATCTATTATACGATAATAAAAATTCTTGCAAAATACATTAAAATAGAAATATTTTTCAATAAAACAATATTTGTAATCTATAAAATAGACTTATCAAATACACTGAAAATTCTTTTTTTATTTCAAGGAAGAATTAAATCATATTTATTTCTATATGTATATTATTAATTTGGCAGTGTCATAGCTGTGAATATAGCTTGTTTCGTTTTCGATTAGGTACAATTCAATTACAGATATATAATTATTTATTAATTAACGAAACAAAAGGAGAGTCTCCGGTATATTTTACAAGTCTGTTCTATCAATTGCAAGTGTCGTTTTATTAAAAAATATTTCCATTTTAATGTATCTTGTAAGAATTTTTATCATGCATTTTCTTGCTTCTGACGTTATAATCTGAGATAGCGATAGTGAGTAGCCAGGAGCCTTAATATTATAAAATAAAAATTATAACATAAATTCCTGTAATAATAGGTGAGATTATATAACATTAATTAACATAAATAATAGAATAGAGTGGAACAAGTGAAGTCAGTTTTGAGTAATTCAAATAATGTTAAATGAATAAACATAATAAATAACATAAGCAGGAATACATTAATCACAGTACACCAATTATTTTTCTATAAACTTTCGAATAGATTTCCAACAATTATCTAAAACTCGGGTGTTGTCCTTCTCTTAAATTTTTTATCTACGATTAGAAATACGTTTATCAAACGACACTTCCGTCTTTGCTTATTTCAATCTAGCACAATGTGTTTAAAAGACAGATAAATTATATCCTCCTTAAACAAACGGGAGTGACAAATCAACAAAATCAATTTAGTTAATAAATAATTCGGCAACAGATAAATATAACTTCAATTCGAGGTCAACACGAAGTCTAAGGCGTGGACGTACGTGCCAAATCGATTATATATCTATATTTCATAGAACCTACAGAATTTTACAGAATAAATTAGAAGGGAAAACAGTCAGTCTTTATCGCACGTACACCCGCGTCTTACGCTCGTATTGTTCTCAAATCGAAGCTATCCCCACAGCTATCCCTTAAACAACACACAAAGGAGCTCGATCAATGGATCCTTTTCTTCCTCGGACATTTATCACTCCCGGTCGTCTTATTGACAGTTTCAACGTGTTCAAGGCACTGTTTTCCTAAACGCGCACGCCAGCCCGGGACGGATATCTGCGGGACGGGGTCCAGGGAGAGACACTGGCAAAGGCAACTGGCAGGACGGCCCCCACCGTCTCGGCGGTGTCACACGCGCGGATAATGGGACAATTACCTGGGAAGGTTCTCACTGCGCGGAAATGAGATCACGACGCGCGCTGCGCGAGAGCGACGTTTTCCACCTTACCGCCATATTGGGACGGTGTGTCAATAGTCGACTGACCGAGCGCACGCGAGCGACGGACCCCCGGGCCTACTCCCACTACGGGGCCGCGCCGCGCCGCGCCGCGGTCGCGACGGCGGACGACGAGGTCGACGAGGCAGGCGGCCCCTCGCCCGCTCGTGCATACATAAGAAATCGGGACGTAAATCGCGAGCGAGCGCGGCCGCGATTATCATGGGCGATAAAGCGGCGCCGACGGACGTCACCGGTCACGTTCGGATCTCGCCGCCTTCTCGCCGAGAAGGTATATATACGTAAGTACGGCGGCAGGGGGGATGGGGAGGAGGTGCGCGCCGACCGGGGGGAGTCCCGTTCTCGCGCGAGAATCGGAGTTCTTTAACCTTCTTCTTAACCTCCAATTGAATATCCGGCCCAAATAAAGAGGGTCACAGTATGTATGTATCACGATAAGATAGAATCAGCTGATCCAGATCAAGCGGATCAAGCCTCCTCGGGGAAGGAAGCTTAGCTTTCTTCTTTTGTTGATAGCGTGAGACCGTCCACTCCAACAGGAAGAGGACGGTATCTAGGAAATTGTCATTTTGACGACAAAGATGTTATTTTGACGTCAAAATGACGACGAATAAGCGTCACCTTGCTGCCTGAGTATAAATGTCCATTTTCACCAATGTAGATTAACTTCAATCTCGGTGGGTTTAACTTACTCTTTATCTTTTTTAATTTTAGAATTAAATGTAAGTTAAACCGCGATTAAACCCAGACAACACAAATGTCCAACAATGTAGATTAACTTTAAACTCGGTTTAACTTACTCTTTGTCTTTTTCTAATTCTTAACTAGAAAAAGATAAAGAGTAAGTTAAACCTAGATTAAAGTTAATCTACATTGGTAATTAACTTACTCTTCATCTTTTTTCTAATTCTTAGAACTAGAAAAAGATAGAGAGTAAGTTAAACCGAGATTAAAGTTAATCTACATTGGTGGAAATGGACGAAAGTCCCAAATCGGGACATAAGACGTCTAAAAGATGTCTTATGTCCATTTCTATCAATATAGATTAACATTAATCTCGGTTTAACTTATAGCGTTTTTCATTGAGAGAACTGGTGCGCACTGAGTGCGCACTAAGGCTTGTTCTTAATCAATTTTGATATTTACGAATCATCGATCTTAAATATTTCTTGAAATACTTCTCAGTAAAATGAT
>NJRP01001001.1:2052-12748 GCA_003063835.1 Aphaenogaster floridana
AGACGGGAGACGGGAGAATGCGTTTCATAAAATGCGTTTCATAAAAACGTGACATAAAATCGTGACCGATTTGAGCTTATCTTTTTATATATATAGAGTAGATTTCTACTTATTTCTTTTATATTAAATAACATTTAGAGGCTGAGTGGCTTTTGAATATCTCAATACTTTAAATTGTTGATTTGGAAGTACTATAAATGCATGTCCACTTTGAATTTTATTAACTTTTGGAAAAGTAGAAAATCTTTTTCTAAGAAATCTTTCGGGGATCCTTTGATGTTCTTATTTATTATAAAAGTATAATTATAAAATTATAAAATCCTATAAAATCCTATGAAAAAAATATTAAAAAATCTTTTTATTTCATTTTCTTAAAAAAAACTTTTTGTTTGTCTGTAGTTCCATAAAATAAAAATTATATAAAAATACAAAAAAAATTAAAATTTCAAAAAATTCAAAAAAGAAGTAATGCGGGCTGTTAAAGCACATTTTACAGATAGTCTGAACCCTGTGAAACGTAGAGAGCTTCCAACAAACACGAAAACTCAGAAAGTCCAAAATTAAAAAATTTCTAAAATAAAAAAGTTAATCAACATTGAGCAATTACTCCATTAACTCCAGAAAACAATGACAGAACCTAAAGAAAACGTAGTTTTTTGCTATTTTTGGGTTTTAAAGCCGCCATATTGGAATCGCCATGTTTTTTTTAAACTCTTAGTAGTTTCTTATATAAAGCAAGTATATTAATACAAATTTTAAGAGTGTAAAAAAATTTTTAGGTCATATAATTTATTTACAGAACAGATTAATATAAATTAGTTTGTGTTTTTTAAAAATAAAACAGCCATTTTAAGGCCGCCATATTGGATTCTTCTAAAACACCACATGGCATTATAAAATAGATATATTAAAGTAATTTTTCTGGCCAAGAAGAAGAATTTTTTAGCTAGTTCTCAATTTTGGTCGTAAAGCTGTTCCGGTTGATACGGAACAGGCCCTATATAAAAGAAAAAATACATTCCCACATAAAAACAATTTTTTTTTGTAATTTTATATAAACTTAATTTACAAATAGAATATTAAATTTATTTGATAATCCATATATTATAATTGTTTTAAATGATCTAACTTTAAAAAATTACGACGTTCTAATTTAATATAAATAATGTTTTTCAAAACTAACTTTTATTTTAACTTAAGTTAATTTAATCTTAACGTAACTTCTGAGTTAGTTTTTTTGTTTATGTAACTTTTAACGTAACTAAATTAATTTTAAGCTATTAATTTCAACTTAATTTAGTTAAAAAAATATATTAACTCACCCAACCCTGGTAATAAGTTCTAGAAATTTCCGGCCTAAACAATTTAGAACACAAATTCACAAGTACCATGCCGGCCGCCCCCACCACCGCTTATGCTGCAGTTAAAATTTGGTACCTCTACCTTCAGTAGTATGTATGCTAGAGCTGAGTGAAGATGTATTGAAGACATATTGCACGACAATGCGTCAATGCACACTTTTTTATATCCTTGGGCTGGAAATTTTTCGATGGGCAAATTTTATTACGTATCTGAGATAAATACTGAATTTAATAAAAAACCTTTTAATGAGTAAGCAAGAGAGTTTGCATCTCTTTCTTTGTAAAAGTCTTTAATAATCGAAGATTTAATCACTGTTGCTGCAAAGACTGCTATCCGACACTGTGGTTTCTAAGAACTAAATCACCCGCCCCGACTTGGCCCTTAGATTATTTTTAAATTTTAAGTCCGATTTGCGTGGGAAAAAGATTTACCAGTGATGAAGAAGTGATCTCCGCAGTATTGAACCATTTTAAAGATTGAGAATGTGTTTTTAGTGGTATAGAAAAATTAATTTTAAAAATGTATTAAAATAAACGGTGATTATATTGACGAAAATGATCGTTTCATTTTAACATCTTTTTTATATCCTTGGGTTGGAAATTGTTCGACTTCATTACATATCTTAGATAAATACTGAATTTAATAGGAAAGCTTTTAATGAGTAAGCAAGTTTGCATCTCCTTCTTTGTAAAAATATTTAAAAATCGAAGATTTAATCACCAATGTTGTCATTAAACTTTCCAGGAATTCGCGTATGGCTTCCCTATTAATCCACACACATTTCATTTGAATCGCGCGAGTCATTTAGCACAACTTTTAATAAACCATCAAATAATTAAGGGAAGAGATTAAGAGCGATGCAGGTAGTACATGATCCGAGTGAGAACGGCAACGGCAGCGGCGTAATCGAGTTTTCGAACAGACTAAAGGGAGAGCGGCCGTTTCAAAAAGCGCCCGGAGAGCGTGGGTGTCTCGTGCCGTCAAAGCGACGCAATAGTCATCCGCGGAATTGAACGTTTAACGTCATACTGAAGGCCTTCCGAACGACGGCTCTGTATACACACCTTTGCACGGCAAGAAACGAGATGCGCGAAATGAGCGAGCCGAGTCTGCGCTGTTCGCGTGTGTTCATTATGGAAAAGCGATGGGGGAGGCAAGGCGAAAAAGAGGAACGCTGCCAAAAGCCCGCGGACCAGCGTGTCATGCGGCTCACGCAGACGAGTCGAATAGCCCAATCCAGGCATCCGGTTGAATGCCATTTTTAACGGTACAGTAATAGTCGTAAATAACAAGGTGCTTTTTATCGATATGATAGCGCATGAACATTTTACCCTTCGCGCGGTGCAACAAGTTATACTGTGAAAATGTCTCAAGTAGAGATTTAAAAAACCGAGTTTTTTAAAATGGGATAAAAAAATAAGTTAAAAAACCGGTATTTTTGGTTAAAAAAAACAGCTTTTTTTGGTAATTTTGAAAAATAGTGCCAATTTTCTTCGAACAAAAGGTAGTATGGAAAGTAAATTAATTTTGCGGTCAAAAAGACGCGTTTTCAGTCCAAAATACGAGCATTTCTAAAAATTTAAAGCCAGAGAAAAGTGAGAGGGCCTACACTGAAAAAAAATCTAGTTGTATTAATTGGAATTCTGTTATATTCAACCAATATGTCTGTTGGAAAATGAACGAATCAAAATTCTTTTAGGAATTACCAGATGAGCATGATTAATTTCTTCCTGTTAAATATAACAGAATTTCTTGTTAATGTTAGCCCAACTCGCACAATAATAAAACTGCTAGAGTGCGCTGCGGGTAACGTTAACCAGAATTCTGGTTGCACGTTCCTTTTTAACTAGAAATTTTATTAATCCAACTGGAAAATACTAATCAAATCCTTATAGTTAAGTCTATCTAGTTACAAAAAATTGAGTCCAAACACGACAACCAGAAATTCTGTTCCGTCTTACCAGAATTCTATCAGATATGTTTTGTTCATGTAATCAGACCATTTTTCTCAGTATAGTGTCAAGCTGTATTCTTAGTAATAGAAACACCGAAGTAATCAATAATCTTCAGCACTACTGTGATAAGATATTATAATTCAATAATTATAATTCATGAGATTCAATAGTATTTTTTGATGTTCTTCATTTTTAAAGTTTCATAAAAGTTAGAAGAAAACTTTCTTAAGCATAGTTAAATTGTTGTTATTTCTGTTATTTTGTGGACTAGAAGTGAGAATAACACAGAATTTTGTCAAAATTGAGTTAATACTTTTTCCAATATACCAGGAGCTTAAACTTTAATATAGTAAAAGATGTTATGTCCATTACGACTAGTTTCTAAAATACAACACTTAGAAAAAATTGTACTAAAAATTTTTATATAGGTAAAAAGTAGTATTAGTAGCAGTAGTAGTAGTAATATTAGTAGTAGTCAGTTTCATTGCTTTAATAAATATTCAAAAAATTAAATTCCTATTTTTATTTTATATAAAAAAAACACTCTTTTTCCCCATTTAAAACTTTAAGGGCCGGTTGTTCCAATTTCTTGGTAAGCTAACTAACAGTTAAATCATATATATCTCTCTTTGTTTCTCCTTCAAATTAGACAAAGATAAACATATGATTTAACTGTTAATTACCAAGAAGTTGGAACAATCGGTCCTCAACCCCATTTTTTCTAAATTTATAATAATGGATATACGATTCTTTACCTCTAAAGCACAGATTGTACTATGTTACATTTCTCGCACTCGAAATGATATACAGGACTGGGAAGTAAATACACCCACCCGCAAAAAAAACGGGCCACCAAATTTGATCACAATTTTTTAACATTTTTGAATGGCGATAATTCAGCAAAAAATTATCGTATTGAGATGAACCGAAGCTCAAATTAAAGCTTGAATCTTTCTCTTGACAACCAAAAAGAGTAAATTGTGTTACATAAAATGGCGGATGTTGAACGTAGACCTTGAAAAATGGGAAAATTGTTTTCTCTTTCAAACTAGTGATTTCCTAACACATCCATTATTTGAACATTTTCCTACAAATGGCTAAAAGAATCAAATTTCATAAAAAAAGGATATTATGGTTTAAATAAAAAAATATCGATGATATTTATACTTGATAAAAGGTGAGAAACGCATGCTATAACAGATTTGTTGCACACATTATATTTTCTTCTTAAAATTGGGATATTTTTATTTGAAATATCTTTTTCAAAAATATTTCATTTTTGACATATGTACACTCACCCGTAAAAAAACGGGCCACCAAATTTTGTTACAATTTTTTAACATTTTTGAATAGCAATAACTCAGCAAAAAATCATTGTATTGAGATGAACCAAAGCTCAAATTAAAGCTTAAACCTTTCTCTTGACAACCAAAAAGAGTAAATTGTGTTACATAAAATATTTAACAAAATGGCGGATGTTGAACGTAGACTTTGAAAAAGGGGAAAATTTTTTTCTCTTTCAAACTAGTGCGCTGCTCAGGGGAATCGGTTGTTTCGTAAAATAATGTAGGTATGTGTTTTGAAGTGTACTTATTACTAAGGATGGTATTTCATGTGTCGCACGACAAGATTTTCAAGCGTATTGATTGGCTACAAGATAGAGACTCTAGAATTTCTCTATCCAGCAGCCAATCAAAGTGTGTAAAAATTTTGTCGTGCGACATATGAAATATTGGGCTAACACATCTATTATTTAAACATTTTCCTACGACCTGTTTTGATAAAGTCATACCTTTTTGAGAAAAATGTTAAACGGACAACTTTTTCTTGTAAAATCAGTAATTCAGGTACAAATTATCGTAGAGGACTTTACTAAAAAAAAAATTAAAGTGTAAACTATAAATCTTAAAACTTTTTATCTCGTCACGATAAAATAATTTGCAAAGAATGTATGCTCTTTGTAAAATGGAAAAAATTAGCCGATAATAAACCATTCGTTTAAACAAACATAAAATTGAAATAAAACATCTTAAAAAAGCTTAAATATGTATGGTAAGTTTTTTAGGATGTTTTGTTTAAATTTTATGTTTGTTGTCTGCACGAATGATTATCGGCTAAATTTTTCCATTTTACAAAGAGCATACATTCTTTGCAAATTATCTCATCGTGACAAAATAAAAAAGATTTTAAGATTTATAGTTTACACTTTAATTTCCTTTTGGTAAAGTTCTCTACGATAATTTGTATCTGAATTACAGATTTTACAAGAAAAAGTTGTCCATTTTAGAACATTTTTTTCAAAACGATATAACTTTATTAAAACAAGTCGTAGGAAAATGTTCAAATAATAGATGTGTTAGGAAATAAGTACACTTCAAAACATACATTATTTTACGAAACAACCGATTCCCCTGAGCAGCGCACTAATTTGAAAGAGAAAAAAATTTTCCCCTTTTTCAAGGTCTACGTTCAACATCCGCCGTTTTGTTAAATATTTTATGTAACACAATTTACTCTTTTTGGTTGTCAAGAGGAAGGTTTAAGCTTTAATTTGAGCTTTGGTTCATCTCAATACAATGATTTTTCGCAGAGTTATCGCTATTCAAAAATGTTCAAAAATTGTGACAAAATTTGGTGGCCCGTTTTTTTACGGGTGAGTGTACCTACATATATCAAAAATAAAATATTTTCGAAAAAGATATTTCAAATAAAAGTATCCCAGTATTAAAAGTGTGCAAATTAGGAATTTGCACAGTGCTTCCTCATCAATTTAAAGGGGGTCAAATTAGAAAGAGACACAATGCATCATCAACATTTTAATTGGTTCACAAAGCTTCTTCTATGAGTTTTTTTTAACTTTTCTTTTTGGTTTGGCTTTTTGTGTCTTTCTAATTTGACCCCCTTTAAATTGATGAGAAAACACTGTGCAAATTCCTAATTTGCACACTTTTTTTAAACCGATCATCGCGCAATTCAATAGGAACCTTCCTTAAAAAATTCTCTTTCAATTAAAAAAAAGCAACCCAATATCTCAAAAATTGCGGAAGTTACAGCAACCACGGACATCCACACATACATACACACATACAAATAGACATTTTGAAAAAATGTTAATTATCAACGTTTAAGAACATTTTAAACACATTGACCTTAAAAAATGAAAATATGAGTTAGCAAACATGTAAATTTTCGACATTTTAGAACATTCTAAACACATTGGCATTGGAAACTCCAAAAAAATTTTTTTCACGAAAACAAAGCTTCCTCTATGAGGAAGCAAATAGGAAATATAATGTGTGCAACAAATCTGTTATAGCATGCGTTTCTCATCTTTTATCAAGTATAAATATCATCGATATTTTTTTATTCAAACCATAATAATATATCCTTTTTTTTATGAAATTCGATTCTTTTAACCATTCTACGCATAAAAATATGAAGATAAAATCATCAAAAAATGAAGAGTTTATAAGAGATATTTCGTACTTTATTTTAACATATTTTGTTACATAAATGTGGGATAGAGTACGAATTTCCGTCCCACCCGTCGTGTTGACTTGCGAGATTTTCGGCGGGCCTCGGCGATGCCCGTAATGAGTCGGGTTATCGAGAATCGCGAGCGATCGGCAGGACAGTCTTAGAGACACCGTGCGACTAAACACAAGCATAAGACGAATCGTGACTACCGCCGTCGAGTCTTTTCTTACTTTTCTCTTCCAATCTGTATCAGCGTATTGTTTTGTTATAATATATATATCTTGTGGAAACCAATATTCTGGATTCTTTACATCAAATAAATCCATATCCTACATAAACATATGTATAATATATATACAGGGTGTATCAGAGCGCCCGTATCAGGCATTTTTTAGGAAAACTACGCATTTTCGAGAAAAATGTTTTATACAAAAGTTGCAGGATTTCGAGAGGAGACACCTTATGATGGACACATGTTTTTTCTAGGTGGAGGTGTTCTTGAGATTTAAGGTAACCTTTATTTTTTTTTAATGGAATAATATGATTTTTTTATGCAATATAATTCCTCCAGTTATTTGGCATATAAAAGTATTAAGGTAGAGTTATCAAAAAATCAATAGTTTACGAGATATTTCATATTTTATTCTGGCATATTTTGACATAAAATATAAAATATCTCGTAAACTATTGATTTTTTGATAACTTTACCTTAATATTTTTATATGCCAAATAACTGGAGAAATTATATAGTATTAAAAAAATCATGTGATTCCATTTAAAAAAACAAAAGTCACCTTGAAATCTCAGAAATACCTCCACCTAGAAAAAACATGTGTCCATGATAAGATGTCCCCCTCGAAATCCTGCAACTTTTGTTTGAAAATTTTTTCTCGAAAATGCGTAGTTTTCCTAAAAAATGCCTGATACGGGCGCTCTGATACACCCTGTATAATAAATATTATCTATCTATATCTATATAAATATGAATGTATGTATGTCTGCATGTTTGTATATATATTTGTATGTATGTATGTATGTGTTTATCCGCTATGCAAAACTACAGTTTTCAATGTAGAACCATCAATTTTGGTATATGTACTTTCTCATGATACTCTAACTTAGACCGTAGACGGTTTTTTGAAAGGCTGGGAGTCCGGGGTCAAGGAGCCTCCATATAAAGGTGGATGTTAAAAATTGGCCACTTTTGGCCTAGAAGGGACACCTAAATTACCTATTGGAAATTGTTTGGGGGATCTTCTAGAAACAGAAAATAACAATTATTTATCCACCAGGTTTGGGGAAAGTTATGAAAATCGGGATTTACTATTCATTGCTGAAATTGTCATATGAATGTTTTCTAAGCTTCGTACCATTTAAAATAAAATCAATTGCATATTTATGTGCTAAAAGGTGAGTAGTAAATGTAGAAAATGTGAATTTTTTGGTTAACATAACATACAGAGTGTCCGAAAAGTCTCGGATCCCTTAAATATCTGAAGTGTCTTCTCATTAAGTATTTTCTAAGTTATGAGGCTTGAAAGATACAGCCCGCATTAGTGTGCACGTGTGTTCGTGCGTGTGTGTATGCGCGTGCATGGGCGCATGCGCTCGTGCAAATCTACAGTTTTCAATGTAGGATCACCGATATACTTTCTCATGATACTCTTACTTATAGCGTTTTCGATTTGCTGACTCGACTCGACCCCGAATCAGCAAATCGAAAACGCTATTAGACCATAGACGGTTTTTGGAAAGGGTCGAAGCCCGGGGTCAAGGGGCCCCCATATAAAGTTTTCAGAAAAAGGTTCATTATTTCCTCTTTTTTTTTCCGGGTAAACTATTCGTGGAAAAAACACCATTTACGGTCTAAAAAATCACCGCGCGAAGCGCGGGCTAAAAAGCTGAACTTAAGTATAAAGGACTGGCCTTTGAGCCCGCGCGAAGCGCGGGCGAAAAAGGTAATATGTTATATATTTAAAAAATTATGTAATTGCATATTGCAAATTGTATAATTCTTTTAAAACAACTATACGTGTTTTTTTAGACCAATTAATTCACCTCCTTATTCTGAGCAAAAAGTATTTAGGTACGATTATCAAAAAAATGAGTAGTTTACGATATTTATGTTTTATGTCAAAATATGTCAATTTTCAAATTCGATTATCTCGGAAACTAACCATCAAACGAAAAAATTTTCTCAGGCAAAAAGTTTCTATTCTTCGTCCAAAAATCTGGAAAAGCTATAAAAAATAGGATTTCCTATTTTAAAAAATAAACCACAGAAGAGATTTGTTTCGACTCAACTGGCCAATTATTAATTTAAATTAATATATCGCGAAATATTACATGCCTCGGTGGTCGAACTGGCTACAACGCCCGCACGTACTGCAGGAAGGTCCAGGTTCAAATCCTGGCTGAGGTAAAATTTTTCGCAACAAATTTTTTACATTAAAATAATTTTACTCTCTTTAGAAAGAACCAAAACCCATGGTCGAAAAACGTCGCGATTCGCGATATATTAATTTAAATTAAAAATTGGCCAGTTGAGTTGAAACAAATCTCTTCTGTGGTTTAATATTTACTGGCAAAAAATATTCCATCTCTTGTTTAAAAAATAAAGTTGACAATGTTTAAAATAACCTCATGACCTTTATCCAAAGTCAAATCAAGGTCATCATTAAATGTTCCCCGCAAAACCAAGCAACTTTTATTTAAAACATTTTTTTGTTAAATGGCTTCCTTTTGCAATTTGATTGTTAAAACTAAAATAAAACGTCCTGTATATACAGAGGGCACTTAAAACAACATTTTAATATCTTCAGAGTGCATTTAAACATACAAAAAAATTACAATAACGAAAGTTGTTTAGTTCGAAAAACAAAATATCATAATAGAAAGATAATTTTTCTCAAGGCCACCATTTTCGATTTGTTAATGTCATCTGTATTTTTTTTTAGATAAAACCACCAGAATTATTTCACACGAATTGATTTTTCTTTTCACTATGTATTCAAAAGTATTAAGATGACACAAACAAAAAATAAATAGTTTACGAGATATCTTATATATTTCATGTCAAAATATACCAGAATAAAATATCTTAAAAACTATTGACTTTTCGTTAGTATCACTTTAATACTTTTATATGCACAGTGAAAAGAGAAATTGATTCCTGTAAAAAAATTCAGATAGTTCCATTTAAAAAAATATGGATGACGTTAAAAAGTCGAAAACGAAAACCTTGAGACAAATTATCCTTTTACTATGATAATTCCCCCTTCGAACTAAACAACTTTCATTATTGTAATATTTTTGTATGTTTAAATGCGCCAAGACATTCAAGTATTTTATTTTAAGTGCACACTATAGATGCAACAATAGAGAAAATATGCATTTATAATATATTATCTTACTGCAATACAATGCTGTTTTGGCAAAACGTTTGTATGTAAAATATTTCGCTAATAAACTTTTATCAAATAGGAAAATATATAAAAGGATGTCCTTGGGATCATCTAAATAAAACATTGTTTCATATTTTTTACTTCCGGAAAAATCAGAACTACTAGATCCGTACATTTAGAAAAGCGAATTCCTGTGATTGCATCAGTCCAATATAGATATAGCACTCTCTATAAAAAATGGAAAACATAGGATCCACGAATGTTTAAAGAATATTAGATAATAAAATTCTTCATCCGTATTACATTCAAAGAATGCAAGAAATTATATTCATATTGACTTTCTTCAATGACTAACCTTTTGTGTATATAGTTATATTATTAATCTAGACAGAGATTAATTCAGGGTAAAACTGACGTTTAGGGGAGGCAGCCCCGATGACCTTGACCTTGACATATGTTGTCAAGGTCATCACCCTGAGTGACCTTCAGAAGGTTTTA
>NJRP01001004.1:34044-46553 GCA_003063835.1 Aphaenogaster floridana
GGAAACAAAGCATTTTAGAGAAAAATGTTTCATACAAAAGTTTTATGACTTCGAGGGGGACATAAGATGGATCAAACGAAATTATTCTAGGTGAAAGCGTTTCGGAGATTTGAAGGTGACCTTTGATTTTTTAAATGAAATTATATGATTTTGTTTATATAATATGATGCTAGTTATTCTGCATATAAAAGTATTAAGGTAAAGTTATCAAAAAATCAATTATATTTGACTATTCAATCATAGTTTTTTTGAATAGTGGGATGAATCAATTGGTGTAAAGAAAATATATGGTTGCTTTAAAAAAATATATAATTGCATATTGCAAATTGCATAATTCTTTTGAAAAGCAACCATGTGTTTTCCTCACATCAATAAATTCATTCCACAATTCTATGCATAAAAGTATTAAAGTATGATTATCAGAAAACGAACAGTTTACAAGATATTTTATATTTCATATCAAAATATATCTGAATAAAATATTAAATATCTCGCAAACTATTGATTTTTTGACAACACTACCCTAATACTTTTATGTGCCAAATAACTGGAGGAATTAAATTATATAAAGAAAATCATATAATTTTATTTAAAAAAACAAAGGTCACCTTAAAATCTCTGGAACGCCTCCACCTAGAAAAAATCTGTATCCATCATAAGATGTCTCCCTCGAAACAGAGTAAGTTTTACTTGAAACATTTTTCTCTAAAATGCTTTGTTTCCAAGATTTTGCTATCTAAGTTAAAATGGGACACTGTATATTATGTTATACTGTATACATTATCTGTATGTTATAATAGTATAATAGTATTATATATATTATTATATATTATATGTATATACATATAACATATTTCACTTGCTTCAAATATTTTTAACTTGCTTTTTCATTGGAACTTCCCTCGCGATTGTATCTCATGGCTTTTATATTGTGACACTAAATAAATATACAGGGTAGGGCAATAACTTTACCTACCTGGAATATCTTTGCTATTTTTTAGAGATTTGAAAATACTTTCATATTTAGAATGACTAGAGAAATCATATTTTGTAAAAAAATCATATAATTTCATTTAAAATCTCTGAAGCATCTCCACCCGTAGAAAAATTATTACTAGTATATTATAGCCTTCTTGATACCATACAACTTTTTAAATTAAAATATTTTCATATTTCTAAAAATAGTAGAGATATTCTGGTGAACAAAGTTATTACCTACATGTATATCCTGCATGATATTGTATATGCATTTACAATATTTAATAATCAAATAGAAGCATTAATTAAAAACGTTATTTTACTTAACTTTATTTTTACTTAATTTCACTTCAATGAGTAAGTTACTTTTCAAAAGTAACTTTCCCAATCCTGTGTTACCGTTACCATTATGAAAAAATGTAACATTATTACCAAATCGTTAATAAAAAAAATAACGGTAACGGTAACGGCGTTACTTCCCAACCCTGGTCAATATTATTTCACGGCTCAAATATAAAATTGTGTGACGACAAGTATATCTGAAAATATCTATTTTTGCCTTCTTCTAAGCTATGGAATAATATCTATTGTTTTGACTGTGAATTGCAATGTATGACGCACGATACGAGATTTTTCAGTAAGAGTATAACTTACTGTTGGTGCAGGTGATAAAGATAAATTTTCCACTGTTGCCCTCAATTCGTCCACACTGGCACTCATGGGTGCACCACCGTTGCTGAGAGGCTTTATTTCCACCCGAATCTTACGTTCCCTCTCATCCTCTGAATCAGTATCCGAGCTGGAATAGAATCCCTTTTCATTTTCCCACGGATCCGGCTTCGGTCTAATACAAAATCCGTCCTCGTCCACCTCTGGTGTCGGCGTTTCTGATTTTCTGCTGTCTTCCTTGTCTTCCCTATTGCATTCATTACAAATCATTTAAGATAACATACTTTTATAAGTTCCAGCAGGCCCAGTGCATTACACAATAAAAACTCTTTCATGCTAGAAGCGTGCAAAAATAATAAAATTGTTGCGCTTATAGACGTGATACGTGAGACAACTGAGATAAACGAGTATCAAGTATTCTACTACACTGATAAAGAAATGCCATACATGAATCTGTGGATGCTTTCTTTCCGAACTATGTAATCCTTTAACTTTCAAATATAGTGGATTTCAACAGAAATTCAATACGACCTCATCGAGACGAGAAATCAGCCTGATGACTGACAAAGGTTGTTTCTTTTTTATTGTTGCTTGATATTATTTCAAAGTCAACATAAAGCTAAAGGCAAACAGATAAGAAGGGCTTGTTTTGGGTCACCATTACTGAAACAAACTGGAGTCTGAAAGAGATTACTATGCCTGTGATAATAAAGATAAAAATTGTATATTCTATTATTATTCGGTATTTAATTACTATTGTAATATATAATCTAGATATAGAATACTATCATACTCGAGAACGACATCAAATAATATTAATACATAGAAGATGATAATCAGGAAGTTACTGAGAAATTAAACAGCTATTATTTTGTATATAATAGACAGAATGAAATAAATTAAACATTCCGCAGAAGAAATCCGTTATTTTTATTATCACATAATGCAAAAAATATATATATGAATTTATAAAAATAAATTTTTGTAAAAAAGGAACAACAATTTAACTGGTTTTATAACTCAGTGATATATGTTTTTGAAATGTGGATCATTTGAACTTACAAAATAATAGTTATTTAATTTCAGCAATTTCCAGATTATCATCCTGTACTTGACATATTATTTGAACATTGGTATTCAATAATATACAATTTTCAACATCTGTAATAAATAATATGGAAAGAAAGCATTTGCAAACTTCAAATGTTTTAGATATATCCTATGATTGATAATGACTGATAGAAAATTATAATATGCAATATCTTAGATGAACAAATAGAATATCCAACAACGAATCATTCCGAGTCTGAGATTCACATTCAGCAAAAGAATATTTAATTTATATTGAAATCTTAATTAGTATGTACATCTTTTTTAGAATACAGATCGATTTTGTCTGCTGATTGTGAAACTGACTGACTGTATGTGCACTAGGTCTGCTGTGCATGCATGTACTGACAGGTCAGACTTTTCTTCTTTGTTGCTGCTTGTGTCCACGAGGTCCTTCTTCTTCTTCGCCTTTTTCTCCTTTCGCTTTTCTCTTCTACTGCGTAGGAACCCTGTTGGTCGTGGACATCCCAAATGTAGACAATAAGACGGTACTGCGATATATATCTACTAGCTACTTATTAAATGTATATACAAATTACACTCTTACAGTTATACTAAATTACGAATTCGTCTCTATCTGTGGAATTAATATACTAAATTCTTGTTAAATCCACTACGGTCAAACATCATGAATGTACACTTAGAAATAAATTTGAACATCTATTTTTATCATCATTTGCTGCTGCGCAAATAAAATTTTGCATAAAAAAAAATATTTGTATGATTTGATACTAGTATTACGGAAATATAACAAGAAAATATCTGATGTTGGTATTAAGAAAGTATCATAAGATATTTTGATGGTATATTCTATTAATAACCACAACTAAACTATATATAAATAAAATAAAAAAGGCAAAAAGACTACATAGTTGCATTACTATTTACATTCAAATACATAGCGTGTAGTTTAAACGAGAACTGCTGTTGCTTGTATAAAAAAATATACGAATCGTTAGATATTATTTCAACATTTTTAGCATTTGGATGGGCGGTACATAGTGTATATTTATAAAAATCTAATGGGAAATAAAGATTAAAAAATTTACTTTCCAAGTGATTAAAACGTAGCGCAACATGATCAAATAGCATCTAATGTAAAACAAATCAATGTACGTCGTATTAATATAACTAGCATTCCTGTACGCATTTATAACTAACTTCCACATTCTCTGATGATGCTGACACGAATCTCCTTGCAAAAACTAATTTGTCGCCGCCTATATTAAGGCCAACATAAGTTTATCTCGATTTAAATTGCACATGTTTAAATTACATTATAAGAATTCATAGCATTATTTCTAACGATGTTTTTTACGAATTTCACTTTTCGAGGAAACGCATGTCAGCACTTCGTAAAACAACGACTAACATAAGTGAATACCTACGTCAAACGAAGGATGCAGATGAAAAGAGTGAAGTATACAGAAAAGAAAATTCAGTAGTGGAGTACGTCACGTTAGTAGATATATGAAGATATCCCACGCACCATCACCATCAAAGTCCTACAGTCTCTGCATCGTCTACTCTCTTCTTAAATTGTTTTTCTAACAATTACTAAACCTACACTAACACTATAATACACGCATTTCGTTTTGCACGTTCTTATTCGTGCACGCCTCTCTTTAAAAGATTGTATACACAAATGGACATATCCTCTGCAAATCAATCTAACGTTGCATGCAAAAATAGTCTCGGACATTAAACAAACAAATATTTAGAAGAGTAATCGAGAGAGAAAGAAATTCTATAACATAACAATATAATCTATCAATTGAAATGAATGTGTTGCGGAAGATGCTATGGGAATAATCGTCATTGACGAGAACATAGTTCGGGATAATAGTTGCTTCAGAATCATATTACGCTATTGGAAAAGAAAGAAAAATATTCTTGCACTTGGAAAATAAATGTAAAAGATATAAACACGTGAGCCATGCAAATTAGGAATCTTATAAAAATGGCTCACCTGAGGCCCCGTCAGTAGTCAACCCCACACTTGTATCTCAACATTATTCAAGTCCAACTCCCTTTAGTTTAGTCATATTTCTATTCTTTATCTCACCGCACTGACGTTACAGAATAAACTTTAGAAACAAAATTGTATGCTGCAATACGTGCAATTACAAATCTATTCAGGACGTTCATTAGTGGTACATGTTAGCATTTGGATCATTTATGACATGTAAAGAAGTTAGATATATGAATGCTTGTATGTCTCGTGATTGTATAACCCATCCATATACTTATTCTTGTCTTTATGAGACGGAACAAACAAACGGAAAAACAGAAGTGAAGATATGTTAAACACATCTATTGAAATCTACGATATTTACATGAACAACACGATGTTACTTAATCTTTAATTTTCCGCGGTTATATCTAAAAAATAATATAATATAGAAGTTTGGAATTTCATCAAATATTGATTTCATAATGAACGTACTCGGTGATGTATTTTGACTGCGTAAATTATATAAATTTTATAAATCTTATTATGTAAGATAATCGTGTAAGATAATTGATACAAAATTATATATCGCCATAATCAGATAATATATTCCCACAGACAGGATTGTTAGAAAAACAATTTATAGGTGAAACTTTATGAAAGTACGAAAGTAAAATTAGACTCCCATACATTTCTAATGCTAGATATGCCTATGTTCTATACAAGCGTCTTTCAACGTTAGTAAAATACAAACGAAAAATATTTCTTCCTTTAATTCAAAATATCTTCCCAATCCTAAGTCTATTTTAAACGCGGAAATAAATCAAAGTGAAGAAATATTTTGCATGTGCGTTACAGATGAGGCAGAAATTAATATTGCATTAAAATATATGTATTGGTTTGTTTGATGAAAGATATACCCATAACATTAATTTGAAGCGTTTAGACAATGTTAGTATACGTACATCGCTGTTTTAAAAGTGTGCATAGTGGAGGAACCATAATACGCGCAACCACTATAAATCAATAGATAATTTATTTAACCATATGTTCTGTTCGACCATAAAATATACGTATTTAAAAAGAAGTAATGCCACTGACACCCCGAGCACCATAAAGAGAGAACAACCAACAAAGAAACATTATATATAAAGATCTACATGGGAAATGCTCGAATAAGACTGATCCTGTTACAAATTATGAAAGAAGATATCTTAATTTAAACATCATAAATAACGGAATAAGTTTATATATGAGAATGTATGTGACAATATTTACAATAAATATTTTCACGTTAGATTTTCAAATTAATAAAATTGACCATTCATATTCGAGACGACATGTATAGATTGTCTGGATAAGATCATCAATTAAAAATGTGACAATTATGGCAATAGATGGAAAATTGTGTGCAAAATTATTTTACATTTCATACTCTTTAGATATTTTTGATAAAAGAAAGAGAACGAGATAAGTAGAAACCATACGAATAGAAGCACGATAATTGTTAATTGTACATCGTATCAGCGAAAATCAAGTACAGAATACCTATGATTATTTATCAATGTACTCGACAACTAATGTATCAGTATCAATAATCTCTAATGTATGTTGTATGTTGTATTCTAACAACAAAGTGAGAGGGTATGGTAGAGGGGGTACAGGAGTAAAATGTAAATTGTTACATTTAGATCCTCTGAGAGGGTTCCTGGAGATGCTGGGAGGTGGAACAGCAGGAGGCAGGTTGTTCCCTTGAGGGGTGGCAGGTGCCGAACCAGACGACCCTGCTTGCCTCTGTTTGTCTGAAACAACACTCATCGTTCTCACGTCTTTGAATATCTCCCCGTCGAGTAACGGCCCTTTTTTCTCTCGCTCCGTGTTGCACTATTATGCACGTTAGTTGTACCGATTCGAACTTCAATGACCTTTGCACTTTCAGTGGTATAAGAGCGTCCCAGAGGGGTGAGAATATTTAAATAACATAATACCTTTGTCCATATTCCATTTTCACATCTGGATATATAATTATAGCAATATTCGATACACAAAAATTGTACGCACAAAAACGCAAAAATTGGAGGCAGAATTAAGTATTGTAATTGCGTAAAGAAATATGAAAATATAGTTATAATCAATTTTCCACCTGATAATTAACCGCACAAACAAACTCATTGCTCTGTTTACCCATGGATGAGTAAAAGTAATAAAGTAGTAATATATCCCTAATATATATATAAGGACATAATTATAATATACACATATAAGAGTATAATCAGCAACCAAATTTAAAAAAATAAACCCCCTGGAACACAATATTCTATATGTCATCCTCCACCTAATGTTAGATCGTTACGCATAAGCAAGTATAACACAACAACCACATAAGCATCAACAAGTTGATAAAAACTGTATTGCATATCATATTCGAATTGATATATCTGTGATCGAGTGCTGCAATTCAATTGAGCAAGTGTATAATGTGATCAATGATATAGTACTAACGGATATAAAATTGAAAATGGCAGAACAAGCCTACCCAGACATATGCAATGTTATGCCGATACTTGTTTTGCAAATACTCTCATACTGGATGATGACAAAATTAATTTTGGCAGAAACGATCGAAAGCGTATTTACCTTTCTTGTGACAATATGAAGATGTGAGAGTGTATCAATATAATCAATATAATGTAAAATGTTATAAGAAACGGGAAGAGAAATATGTCTCGCATGAGATGTAGCATCTCATTGCATCAGGCCAAGGTAAGTTTAAACTATTGCAATTAAAGAGATAACGAAACTTTAAAAAAAGTCTACGTAACTTCAATGAAAGAGAGAGAGAGACAGAGAAAGAAACCTACCCTGGGAGTTGGACATGAACAGGTTGAGTAGCGAGGTAGTACGGCGGGAAGCCTTGGTGGCTTGTGCATGTGACAGTTCTCTGTCCTTTTCCTTCTGTCTTTCTTTTTCTCTATCCTTTTCCAGTACCACCCTCCCCCTTTCCCCATCCAGTACCCTCAAAGTATCACCCTCCCCCTTTAATCCCTGATCTTTCTTTGAACTGTGACTGTTACCAGCTACGCCTGTTTCGCCATTGGTGCCCTTTGATGTTTCCTTAGGTGTCTCTACGCCGCCTTCCGATTGAGAGTGGCTGGTCATTTCCGCTAAACTCGTCATAACTTCCTCATACTCGATCACACCTGATTCACAGACACATCATAGATACCAAGAAATGCAGAAAGAAAAAAAAATCTTCTAAATACTCTTTTTACCTGGCTTTTCGAAACCTGTGTATTTACTCTGAACGAATTGCTCTAATAACTTTTCCACCGTCATATCGACGCATTGCCGTTTGAAATCAATATGCACTTGGCCGACCTGCTCATGATTGGTTTGCAAAACATCAGCGTATGTATTCAGAAATTCCTTCATGTGCTTCAGATGCGTCTCCTCCACATCTTGGAACCGCTTGATAACGAAAACGTACATTGATTAGTACGCTTCACTAATCGTTTGTGCAGCGATATTATCTCGCGAAGTCTAACTTCTACGTTTTAATCCAGAATTAGTACCCTGCAAGCTTGAGTCATTTTTGCCTCGAAGTCGTTTCGTATGACCGTGTATTTGTCCACTAGCGTTTTGTAGTCGTCCTGTGCCTTTTTGAACTTGCCCTCTGCTTTCTCCAGCTCCCTCTGACTGGCATTGTCCTTCCTCAATTTTTCTAATTCAAGGCGCTTTTGCATACACATGTCCTTTGCTTTATGCAACGTTACTGTAATACTCTGTATACTTTGTACAACTTCTAATGTAGACGATTCTTCTTCCTTCACCTAGATGTTATCGGTACACAGCGTATGTTATTTTCTAGTTAAACTATTTCAATTACAAATTAACACGAATGAATTTGATATGTGTGTGCAGTTCGTTATATTCGTGTGCACGCTTTGATAGATAGGACCTCTGCATATCGCTGACTTGATTGCCTGATGATGAGAACCTACTGACCCAACTGTGGGCGGATACTGATAATTTATGGGACATATATCTAATATATTTTACAGCAAAGCATGGCAGTGTGAATAAAAGATAATGTTATATTTTAGTTTGTCAGATCACAATCAAATCAATGAGAGAAATATTAGGTTTTTCAATAAAAAGGTACATTTAGCCAGGATTGAGAAAGTTACTTTATAAAAGTAATTAGTTACAGTTTTTCTCTAAAAAAATAACTAGTTATCGTTATAAGTTACCGATTCTGAAAAATAACATGTTACAGTTATAGTTACTCAAAAAGTAATGAGTTGTTACTTTTCAGTTACTTTTCTATTAATTTCTTGTAATGTTTATGCATTACTATTTTTTAAATACAAGAATCTTACATTTCTAAAAATTTCTTATTAAATTATTTTGCTTATTATACTAAACATTGGGTTATATGCTATATTATTTTATATATAGTAAATCACAATTATTTTAAGAATTAAAAATCAAAATACATTTAATATATAAACTGAATTAATAAATAATTTATAATAAATTAGTATATACACGTAAATCAAAATTATGGGATTAATATTTTTCAATTAAAAAGTTTGCCAAATTCGAACAGTTATAAAATTTGCAAAAGATCATCGTGAACCAATGGTCCGGGGCTTGTTTTAAAGAATAAAGTTTCAACACTTTAATGTTCATATAGTAGCTATTCTCGAAGATGATTTATCACTGAGCACTTCATTCTGTTGAACGCGGCTCATATGTTGATGAATAAGCTTAAAATATACAGGACGAGTCAAAAGTATGAACATATGGTCGCAAATGCTTTGTTGTCGAAATAATAGACACAAATCAGCAGTATCAAATAATGCTTTCTTTGAACGTTTACAGTTTTGTTGTTGTTGTTTACAAGAGCTCTACGTGTCCTCCATCATTTTTAACACATGCCTGAGCACGACGTCTACATGACTGGTGTATTCGTTCGAAAACACACTGATGACTTGATTGTAGGTACGTTGTCTCTTACTGTACAAAAGTACAAAAGGCCTACCTAGCAACTCTCTTTCCCTTTCTTTCAGTGGGTCGTAGTAGCATTTGTTGATAAACAAACACTATCCCAGAATCAAAACACTAGAGACACAACATCGTGGAAAGAAAGAAACTGATAGATAGGTAGTCATTATTTGAAATCTATCGTATCCATTATTTCGACAATGAAGCATTTTTGGCATAATGTTCATAGGAACATCTATTCATATTTTATATCAAGGAACACGCTCACGAAATTTTAAAACATACTTTTGACTCACCCTGTATAAAGTAACTATAAAAGTAACTATTAAATTAGTTACTAGTTACCAAAAAAATGTAGCTAAGTTAAGTTACAATTATAGATGGAAAGAAAGGAACGAAGTTAAGTTACAGAAAAAAAGTTATTCTAACTGTAACTTCATTACAAGTAACGAGTTATTTCCCAACCCTGCATTTAGCCAACGAATTAAATAGAAACACGCAGTTACGTACAGCCTTATGTTTCTTATGCAGTTCGTCCGCGTATTTTGACACATCTTTTATGAGTTCGATAACCCGCTGGGCCATTTGGAAGTGTAAAACAGCGAGTTTCTCGGCGGCACCTCTCAGAGCGGCCCATACAGGTGCGAATGTTCCTTGCGTGCTATTGCTCGCCTGTTTCGCTACTTTACTGAGGAGCTTATAATTGTTCTCCTCTATGGCTGATCTTTCTCGCAAAAATTCAGCCAATTCCTTGCTGGCGATAACACCATGCTTCATGTTATGATACAACACGTCAAATCCATTATTCTTTTCGCCCTTAAATAGTAAGAAAACAATATATCAGTATCCTTATCAATTCGATATGTCAAATTTAAATCGCTTTTTATATAAAATGGTATTCACTCTAGTTTAATTGCTTTAAGATCTTTATCCATTTTGATCGTTCGGTAAGGAAATATTTTGAGAATAAATTATGTAACGAAATGTATGGTATTTTTACATTAAAAATGCAGACACAAAATAATTTTATGTCTAAAAAATTATAAAATAAAGACAAATTTTCAATTTCTCTTTATACCTTCCATATAAAGTTCACGATCACAAAAATTTGATCTAAAATATAAAATCCAAAACATTTTAAAAAATATGTAGGTACTATTTATCGGAATCTCGTAAAGGCAGATTTTAATATTTGGCCTTTCGCAAAAATTGACATTTTGAAAAAAATAGTTTTAGGAAGCTAAAAAAAGTCATAATTTTTATGAAAAGTAATAATGTTTAAATCTGCCTTCAGATTAAATCCCTAAATAGTATATATTAAAAAGATATTTTGTATTTCAAATCAAGCCTCAGGTGCCTTTGAATTATGCTGCATACTGTCCAAAATGTGGTGGTAAACATTTTACATAGAAAATATTATATCAAGAAATTGAAAACTTGTCCTAATTTTCTAATTTTTGGATATGAAATTATATAAATAAATAAGTTATATATATATAAACAAGAGATGAGATATTCTTCGCCAGCAAGTATTAAACCTGGTTATGGTTATATATATATATATATATATATATATAAATAATTATAATAATTATAAATATAATAATATATATATATATAATTATACATATTATACAAATAAATAAATTTTTTAACGCTAAAACGCCGTACTTTTCATTTAACCCATTTAACCTTTTGCGGCATAGTGACATACCTATATGTCACCTTTCTCTATTCAGTTTTTTACAATTTTTACATATTTTTCAATAAACCAAAATGACTTTAATCACACATTTAAGTTCCTACATCAATTACTATATAACAACCATTAAAATTATTTTATTTGTTAGGTATTAGACTCAAGGAATTTTGAGATCACAGAAAAGTAGAACTATTTTAAATTTTAGGCAGGAACTCTAGAATTCTTCGGGGTGCATTCAGAACTATAACAAAAAGGCCGGTGTGAAATTGGCACCCCATTTTTAAAAATCCAAAATTTTATCCACAGTTCCATTTTCACCCACAATAGTTCTACAGTTCCTGATAGGACAGAACCATAGTTCCGTCGATTTAAACAGAAAAATTCAATTTGAAAAATATGGGGTGCCAACTTCCCGTAGCATCTCAAAATGCAAAAAACAAAATTAAACTGCAGAATTCCATAGTTCTCGAAGAGTTCTATAGTTCTTGAACAATTTTAAAACAATAGTTCCGCACACTAACTATTTTTAAACAATTTTTAAATCTCACCGCTGGCACCCCATCTACGGGAAGTATGGGGTACTAGCAGTTCCGATGGATTTTTTCACAGTTCTCGACAGTTCTCGCATAGTTCTAATCATTTTCAGACATTTTAACAATAGTTCCGGCCTTTAAATATTTTAAAACAATTTTTAAATCCGGCCGCTGGCATCTCATTTTTGGAAAGTATATGGTGCTGGCTGTTTCGATCGGTTTTTTGACAGTTCTCGACAGTTCTCGCATAGTTTTAATCATTTTCAGACATTTGAACAATAGTTCCATCCGTTGACTATTTTTAAACAATTTTTTAATCCAACCGTTGGCACCTCATTTTTGGAAAGTATGCGCATATACTCTCGACAATCAAAACCGCTAGCACCGCATACTTTCCAAAAATGAGGTGCCAACGGTCAGATTAAAAATTATTTAAAAATAGTCAACGGACGGAACTATTGTTGAAATGTCTGAAAATGATTAGAACTATGCGAGAACTGTCGAGAACTGTGAAAAAATCCATCGGAACTGCTAGCACCCCATACTTCCCGTAGATGGG
>NJRP01001006.1:10808-28033 GCA_003063835.1 Aphaenogaster floridana
ACGAGCCGCGTGTTGGCGTCAAAATGGCGCATGATTGCGGTACTTTGTTTATCTAGTGACTTTATTAGATAAATGCGCGCATATGCGTGAAACGGAACGCAGCCTATAAATGGCTGCCGAGTCATTGTGTTTGCGATAGCCAATCAGGACTCGTAACACCGGTCGCGCTTCTCTTATAATATAGGACTCTTGCCCTATGGAGCTTGTTTGTGGAGTTTGTTCTCCTGTCTATTCCTTCGTGGACTTTACGCATGATCCGGCAAGAATTGTCAAAAGTTTTTAGCTGCAGGCGATTGCAGTGCAGGCGGTATTCGCCCTCATTCACCCTTGATCGACTTTTACGTGTAGCTTTTTTTATATTTTGGATTTTCATAAAATATTGAATGAGATATAGCGTGAAATGGCGACTGAGAAGGATTTAGTAAATGGTACATGGCTATATAAATATTGTATGTATAAATATTTTGAAATCAACAATTACGGAATTATTCGACAAGTATCCAATTATTTCTACGTTTTATATTACGGCAGGAAATTATATAATTCGAGCAATATTTGTATCATACTATTTTTTATTGTTATCATTACCTATGTTCGAAACCGTTTGATACATGGTAAAAGATACTTTTTATTCGTTCTTTTATCACACGTATACATGTGTCTGTAAGATTATATGATCTGATTAAAGATTCCGTCATTAGCATTAATTGTATATCTGTATAATATAAAAGACGATACTCTCTGCTTGCGTTTTCAATTTGTAGCTGTACGAGAATCACTGAAAGCCGATGGAAATCTTGATCGGATAAAAGCAGAAATGCGTACAGAAGTGATAAAACTGCTCGATTGCTCTAGTAAAGAGAACAAATCAAAAACTGTCAAGCCTTCTCACGATATCGTTTTCCTCAATGAACTTGTCAGAGAATATCTGGATTGGATGGGTTACAAATACAGTTCCACTGTATTTATCGCAGGTATATTATTTTATGGAATATATACAACCATGTATATTCTGACATTTAATAATAGCGGTAGATGTATCCGATGTGAAATAAGTTTCTCTTAAAATCTCTCGATGATCAATCAAGCGATAAAATTGAACAAAAGATGTTATTTCAGAATGCGATCTTTCCAAACACTGTTTGGATCGTAAGCTTCTTGCGCAAGGCGTAGGAATAAAAGACAACGAAAAGAGCAGAAACTTACCGCTATTGTGTGGTCTTGTGCAAACATTTACTAGCTTAAAAAATACAATTACAAAATCTACATGAGCCTGTATTATTCGACATTCAATTGCAATTTTTAAATGCTGTTTATTTCCTATATATATATATATATATATATGTTACATACAAATCTCACTTAGATATCTCTTTTTTTATATATATATATATATATATACACACACACACACACAAACATGAAAACACTTCATGCGCAAACTTGGATGTATACAGATTGTTGTATTTACTATAATAAATGATGAGAAACAAAGCATACTCAGGTCCCATCTGTAACACATGGCAACTCCTGTTAGTATAATGATAAAGTTAAATCATAATGTGTACGATATAGTACAATAAACGAACATCTCTTTTAACTTTTATGTGTGTTGGTGAGATACAAGAACATGTTAAAAGAATTTTACCATTTTATTTTGTGATTTTTCTTACATATTGACATTAGATTATGAAAGTACAATATAATGGTGAACGAGAGGGAGGATATATATATATATATGTATATGTGTATGCATATAGATAGCAGAAATCCTAAATAAAATTGTTCTCTTATACTCATTGTATAATTATTAAGTTTAAAGACTTATTTTATCGCTTTTTGACAAAATTGCCACACAAAATTACATCAGCTACAATGTACATGGCTTATTGTAATAATAAACTTACATACAGTACCGTAATATGTCGAATCGGAACGTAATAATTATGTAAAGGCCATATCATGATTTTTTCTTCTTTTCAAGTTAGAGAAATTCAACTATCGTATGTATTCTTAAATTTTGTTTTGTTTTTTATCTTTTATTACTCGACGAACCGTTATTTTATTTCATCTGTTGAAGTATTTACCTTTTTTTCTCATCAATAAATCGTTCAATAAATATTCTACTGTTAAATGACATCTGTTCAAAGAAACTTTGTCGCTGAGCTGTAGCAACGTCACGAATACAAAATAATAATTATTATGATTTAATGATGAGATCTGGCCTTTTTTTCTTGTTCTGTTCTTCTCTCAATAATATTCTTTGATCGAGCATCAAAGAGATCTAGTGATGTCATTTATGCTTGGATTTTTTCTTCTTCTTTGACTGCTTGCTTCTGCTCTTTGATTTTTTCGATTTCTTCTTATGTTTCTCTTCGTCACTGCTAGTGTCGGACGAATCAGAGTAAGTATCCGAGTCCGAACTGCTATCCTTCTTAGCAGATTTCTTCTTCTTATGTTTCTTATGCTTCTTTCTTTTCTTCTTATGCGACTCGTCGCTACTATCCGAGTCGGAGCTCGTCGTGTCGGAGCTGCTTGATGTGTCCTCGCTGCTACTGGACTTGGATCGTTTCTTCAGGGACTTCATCTCCATATCCTTGTCCAATTCCGTTTCGTCGAGTTTCAGTTTTTTCGCGGGTGACGGTTTACCTTCTTCGCCATCCGATTCCGAGTCCGAAGCTGAGTAATCGGGTTCGAAGCTCGCCTCGTCGAGTATACTGCGCTTGCGATCAGACACTAATCTCGGATTCTTCCTTTGTTTTTTCAATGACTCTGCCAGAGGCGGCTCAATGTTTTCGTAACTGATTTTGGTCTCGTTACCATCCGATTTATCCTTCGAGATCGCACTCTCTTTGTGCTTTTGCTTCTTCTCTTGATTTTTGTCCTTATCCTTCTTGTGCTTCTTTTCCTTGCGCTTCTTATGCTCCTTGGATTTACTCCTGCTGCGGTGCTCCTTCTTTCTCTTCTTTTCCTCCCGCGATTTCTTGTCACGTCTTTTCTCTTCCTCGTCATCTTTCGACTTCAATAAGCTGATCTTTGACATTTCCGTTCTTTTAAACGCGCAAACCGAGGGAGGTGTTCTACCTCTGTGCTCGCGATCTCGTTCCTTGTCACGATCTTTATCCACGCGTTCTCCTTTGATGTCATTTCTATTGGAGCGAAAATCCGTTCTACAATCGATTCTACTCTCTCTCTCGGGTTTCAATTCGCTGCCGTGCCTGTCGCCTCGGAAATCTGATTTTTCCTTCGACCGATCGCCTCTATCCTTGTTGTCCCGTTTTCTCTCTTCTAAAAATACCTTTCGTTCGCCGCTCGCTGTGGTTAAACCCAACGAAGAGGAATCCACTCGTCGCTCTAAAGGAGAAGGAGAAGAGATCCTCTTTTCTCTCCTGGGTGATCGACTTCTCGATTGATTCTCGTTCTTGCCATCACGCCTCTCCAGAAATCCCTTTATAGGACTAACCTTTCTCTCCTTGCTATCCTCCACCTTCTCACCGAGTCTCTCCTTCGCGGACAGTCTAGTCGGTGAGTAGGCTGTCTCTGGAACAGGTTTGAACTTGGTACGATCGAGCTTGGCTTTCTTCGCTGGTTCGGTGATCTCGACATTCCTCTCGTTTCTACCAACGTTGATCGTCACATTGACGCTCTTTCGCGGTTCTCGATTGGCGGGCTCCACCGTCTCCAGCACCTTGGGCTCAGGATTCTGATACAGTATCTTTCTACTTTCGCTAATTTTCTTGATCTCGATCGGTCGGATCGCGTTAATGGCCTTTTGGAATATGGCATTTTCCGCACGCTTTAGCACCTCCGATGTAACCATCTTCATTGATTTCGGTTCGTCCTCTCTTTGTATCTTCTCCGTCGGCGACCCGCTCGCGTCGTCGTCATCGTCGTCGGGTTTTTCGATCGTATCATCCCTTTCCCACTTGGATAGCTCGGGTATCGGCGCTAGAAATTCATCCTTTTTCGGCGATTTCTCCGTTGTCAGCATGATGGTGGCTTCCTTCGTCTCTGTCTGTGAATGTTCCGAAAGTAAAGAATACTTCTCCGTGATGACAGTATTAATCTCTGTGTCATCCAATCCTCCGTAGAGGCTATCGATTGGTTTCATGTCCGACTTGAGTTCCGGAATTGGTTTGAAGTTTGGATTTGGCGGATTCGTGCCGAATTCTGCACGATCTAGCCGACCACTACCAGGACTGGGTTCGTTGAATTCCGGCGGTTCCGGATTCATCGCCAGAGACTTATCCTCAAATTCCTCTTTGATCGGCGCGATAGACACTTCATTGGAAATACCTTCGATCCTGTTCTGCATGTTATCCTCCTCGTTACACGCTTTTACGGAGTCGGTCTTGTTGAGCGGTGAAGACAAAGTGTCATTATTTGTTTTACTCTCAACCAACAGATCGTCCGTCTCCATTGTCTTGATCGTCGGGTCATCCTTGGCTGCTTCTTTCTGATTGGATTTCTTGTCCTTTTTCTTCTTCTTCTTCTTCTCCTTCTCATCACTATCCTTCTTTTTCTTCTTCTCCTTTATCTTCTTCTCTTTTTTCTTTTCTTCCACCTTTTCCTCGTGGTCCTTTTCTTTTTTCTTTGTACTTCGTTCTGGCGACAAATCTTTAGGGTCACCTCTGGATTTCTGCGAATATGGACTTAAGCTCTTCCTGCTCTTTTTCCGTTCCACCGAACGTCTCTCGTATCGTTCGTGACGATCTCTGTCCTTTTCGGACTCGTATTCGCGTTCGCGTCTCTCCTTTTCCCGTAGCCGATTCTTATCGTCTTGTCTATGACGATCTCGATCATCTCTGTAACTGCAATAATAGATAAAGATACAAATGACATATTTGCAATAAATTGTAAATTAACTTAATGCATTCTTCTTCTCAACACGATATTTTAAATAACAAACATATTAAAATTTATGTCATATTGATTCTTGACAACATGCTGAATAATTTTAATTTAACAATGGTTCTCTAATTTGATTGTAGACATTTAATTTTACTTGTTTATGCAGAACATACCGGTCTTTATCATAATCTTTCTTCTCGACATGCCTATCATCATCTCGACGATCGCGAATGTGTCTATCGTCTCGTTCCTTCTCCTTTTCTCTTCTGTCGCGTTCATCTTTCTCTCGTATTCTATCCTCGTGTTCTCTGGGCGGTATCTGTTGTCTATCGCGATCTTCGCGATCTCTGTTCACGATTCTACGATCTCTGTCGTCCCTCTCGCGCATACGATCCTCACGTTCACGACCCCTTTGAAACGTAAAACACATCACAAATATATTCCTTTATAATACGATTACGATATTTTTTTTTATGAAATGCAAAGTGATTGGAGAGAAAAGATTAATGTTCTTATTAAAAAGCAGTCATCTCAAACTCCATACAACGTCCAACAATATTACCTATCGTCCCTCAATCTATCACGTTCGTCGTTATCACGATCCTTCGACGAATGCTCCCGATCTTCCTGATCCCTCAAAGAGCGCTGCCTTTCGCGATCGTCCCTCGTTGGTCTCTCGGAATGTTCGACACCCGGTGGCGAAAGATCATAGTAACCCTCAGTACCAGGCGGTGCTACGTCGTCGAATCGCTTATGTGACGAAGAATCCCTCAGAGGACTGCTAAAACGCTGCGGCGGCGGAGGTCCGGAATATCTGTTGACAGAAGATCAGTACAGCATGGTGATACATTAATCGTCCTGCTAAATTAGATATGCTTTTTTTCTCTTTTTTCCTTTTTTTAAATACATGATGCGTCTTTATAGAACTGATACAGCGTGCGAAGAACGCCGTTACGTATAGAATAGCTGTTAGTAATTTATGCAATCTCAAGATATATCGAGAAAATTAATTGTGTTAAAATACTCGTAGAGAAAAAGAAACTCAGAGAATAGTTTGTCCCTTAAATTTTCTTCCATTCTTCCGTCAATTCCGAGATTTTATTCGCCACACTTGTGAGTGTATGGAAGACACCTATTTAATAAAAATTCAAATAATCAGTGCAGGAATACGTTAATTTTTTATAAGAACGTTTTGCACCTTTTTAATCTCCATACAAGCTGAAAAAATGAATAGGATGTAATCATAATCACCTATTGCCTTTGTTAAAATCATTAATTAAAATTATAAAATTATGAAATACAGAAAGCAACATTTGTAACTTTGAACTGCTTTAAAATATAATAAAAAATATGTATTTTCACAACTACAATTATGTAAATATTCAAATAATTAGAGATATGAAAGTTAAGGAATTGCCGAATTGTAGTCTTTTTTGTAATTTATGTTTACATTGTGACATGATACATTTTCAATAGCATATCCTAAATCTAGTACTGAAAATAAATAGAAACAAGCTTTTTTTCGTTACAAATGTTGATTTGGCCCTGAATTCACCTGATTCAGAAACCATGCAGACGTGTCAGTTGGCTAGCTTCTCTCCACGATGGTCCTCGATGCTCTTCCTTGTTTCTTTCTTCTTTTTGCACTTTTAGATTACATTTCACAATATGCATGTAGTGTGTGTGTGTGTGTGTGTGTGTGTGTGTGTGTGTGTGTGTGTGTGTGTGTGTGTGTGTGTGTGTGTGTGTATTACACTGTAAATTACATACATGCATTTTACATAATTATGTATTAAATAATATTGTAATAATATTTAGTAAATAAATAAAGTACGCTTATACTATACAAATAATATACTATACTATAATAATTCTTATATAAAACAATATATTACATATGGCGTATCAAGATTAAATTTGAATTAAGAATTTTTTAATAAAAATACTTAATTATGTAGTAAAATTAAACTAGAAATAGATCTTACTTGGTCTATCCGGTATAATAATTATCAAATATTGTATATAGTTAAATGCACATATAATTTAAGAAACCGCAGTTAATGAAATAAATATAGAAAGAAATTTGCAATAGTGACAATATTACATTATACTTAAATATATTCTAAACATATAAAAAATATAACTTATACAAAAATATATAGATACATTCATACATACATACATACATACATACATACATACATACATACACATATACATATATATATATACACATATACATATATATATATGTATATGTATAATATATCTAATATAATTATATAAATATATTATTAAAATTATTTTTTTACGTTATTACAATGTATCTTAATAATTAAATGTTAGGAGATCTTCTATACACAGATACGATTCATATTAGCATAGACTAATATTTGGAGCTTTCCAGCAAGGACACTGTGTAACACAGTGAATCATTTCATCCTTGTTTAACATTGGCAAACAACAAGGGCGAAATGATTCACTGTGTTAAGCCAGCGGCACACGGAGCGTTTTTTCCTGCTGGATTTCTTGCGATCTAGTAAATTACTAGAAATCCTGCGTACTGAGTGATGCAATTATAGTAATTTACTAGATCGCAAGCAATCCAGCAGGAAAAAACGTTCCGTGTGCCGCTGGCTTTACACAGTGTCGCCTGTGTACGTTGCTGGAAAGCACCCATTGACATGTGTGTATATTTGTGTGTGCGCATGTGTGCGTGTGTGTGCGCGTGTGTACGCGTGTGTATGTGTGAAGTATGCATGGACGATGGCGCACGTATATTTTAAAAAATTGTGAATCTTAATATTACTATAATTACTTGATGAAAAATATGTATCAAAAATAGATCTATAGCAAAAGTACACAAAAAAATACAAAAAATTTTATATGGAGTAAAGTTATGTTTCGCTGTGCACATAAATCACACTCTCATTAACACACCTTATTATCTTATTAATGTCCTTAAAAATATTTTATCAAGTAACAATTAACTTTTGAGATATAGAAGCATATTAAGTATGTAGCGTTAAAAACGCAATCTTTTCTAACTCAGTCTTTCCCTCAATTTTCACGAACAACATAAAAATTTCTATATAAATATAGAAAAAAATATATCCGTACAATTTGTACAATTGAATATCATGAGACATGAATTAATTAAACACAATAATCTCACATCATACAATTTCCAACGTATCACTCTTGCAAAAATTAAAACGTTACTATAGTAAAATATATAAACTGCATAAATTTGACATATAGCAAAAGCTTCACATACTTATACATACTTTATGCGCGCATTACATATATTCGTATTATATATATTTAATGTCTTTTTTATCTTCAATTGTTTTCTGCACGGGCAATAAAATTGTTTATTCAGAGAAAAACGAATAATAATAATTTAAGAATTTATAAAGAAATATAACTAAAGAAAAAAAAAACGATTTACGCAAAAAAGAAAAAAATACGGAAAAAGATTTGGCTCAATTTACCATTTACCATTCTCGTATAATTTTTTAATACCTTAATCCTTATATTTAAGAATTTATACATTGATATAATCTTGAAATTGATATGCATTAGTATTTATCCCCCCTCCTCTCTCTCTCTCTCTCTCTCTCTCTCTCTCTCTCTCTCTGCTCGATACAATACATATATCAAGAGAATGTGCAATATATGATATATATAAAATATTCTATATATAGAAAATGATCTCTTAATTTAGGAGCAATATACTTTTCACGCGTAACAAGATACTCTTTATTTTATCAATTTAAAATTAGATGGAAAATAGAAATGCTTATTGTCAAATTTATGCAATAAAACTACGTGTTTAATTTATATATGCATTGTCAAAATGATTTCTAGAATCATTTCAGTGCGCAGGCATTTCTCGCTAACAAGACAATTCGATTTGTATACCATGTCGCTTTTGTATAATTCAACAACCATAATTTCGGAATCTTTTTGCTTAAGTAAACTAATGGCATAGACATATCGGTAGATCATCTGCATAGCGTAGTGTACATGAATGAAAGTACTATTGAGGCGAAAATACCTGTTGTAGGAATCATAATAGTCTTTCCTGTCCGTAGGCGAAGGTCCCAATGACATAAGCGGTGGTGGTGGGTGACCTCCAGTGACTAGATGCGGCATCAACGGCGGTATATTATGTTGGGACGGCTGATTTCTTCCTATGGGATATCTCGGCAATGGTCTCTCTCTAGGCGGTAAATCGCGGTCACGATCACGGAATGGATAATCGTGAGCTGGCGAATCGCCGTAGTAAGTATTGTATCCATCTCGAGGCTCGCGTGATCGCGGCCTGTCTCTCTCGCGATCCCTTTCTCTTTGAAATCTGAAAGATTAAGCCGTTCGCAATACCGTTCGTTAATATAACATATTTTCAGAAAACACTTACAAGGTGTCTCTTGTACGATGATGAATATAATGATGCAAAGCATACCTCGGAGGTGATCTGACTGGCGATCGATATCTGGGCAGTAAGTCGCGATCTCGATCCCGCTCGCGGTCTCTGTCGCGATCACGGTCGCGGTCACGATCGCGATCGCGTTCACGCTCTCTTTCCCTATCCCTTTCTCGATCTCTGTCTCTTTCTCTATCTCTGTCTCTCGATGGAGATAGCCTCGGTGATTGACTGCGGGAATACGATCTAGATCTGCAACGTCAGATGAAACTTGAAGAATCGGGTGACACAGCGGACTGCATATTTTCATTAAAACTACAAAAATACCTGCTGATAGAGAAGCTGCCGCTTCTTGATCTACGTTTTGGAGTACGACTACGAGGTCGGAGTGGTAACGGTGACCTCGATGATCTCCGCTTCGACGGTGGACTGCGAGATCGACTGATGCGAGACGCGAAAGGCGATCTACGGCCAAAGGACCGTGATCTAGATCGACTGTAGCTACGCGATCGAGATCGCGTTCTGCTTCTTCTCCTATGCTTCCCTAAACGTCGATCTCTTTCGTCCTTCTCTCTGAGCATTCGCTCAAACGCTTCCAATGGATCATCAATGATTCTGAAAAAGATATATATATATATATTAAAAGAAACAATAAATGCGCGCGTGCGCATGTTGATTGTTTTTAAAGAACGATTAAAATTTTTATTAATCAAGGAAAATTAATAGAAGATTAGCTTACCCAGGTGGATTCCCATTGTGTATATTTCTACTTAGTCCAGGTGGCGGTGGTTGCAGATTTCTATATCCCACTGAAACAAGATACAAATAATCCAACATAAAATAACAGATTTCTGCACCAAACAACAAAATACAAATGAAATGAAATGCTAACCAACAAATCAAAGTACATAAACGAGTCATATAAAATGCTTTAAAGAATATAAATAAATATTACGTTAAAGCAGTTTGCTTTTGTACCTAAGCTTATTTTTATGTTATTTGTCTCTATAACAAAGTGCCTATAGAAAATATTGTGAAGTGTTTTCAGAAAGTAAACGCCTTTGTATGTAAAAGCATTTGTTTCTATTTTATTAACATGACCTATCGAATTAAATGTAATTTACTTACTGTGGTGCAACCCTCTCATTGGTCTCGGTGGCCCGCTATAGTTTCGAGGTGGCTGAGTCGGTCGATATCCTTGCTGCTGGTAAGGAGGTCTATCGTATCTCGGCGGTCCGTAATGCGATCCCTGCTGATGCGGATATATCGGTATTCGATGACTCATGTATGGATCCGGCAAAAGCGGAGGATTATGCGGAGGTACGTTTGGCGGTGGCTGGTTGTAATTTGGCGGTGGAATACGCTCTTCGCCTGGTGGAAAAGGCAGTAAAGGTGGTTGATTGCTGGATGAAGGAACGTGCAAATGCGGTTCGTCGACCTAAAATGTCACAGCGATGGGCAATAATGAATTAATAGAAATGTTTAAGTAATAAACTCTTAATGTAAAGAAGCTTGCTCACCGTTGGAGTGCCCGCACGGTCCTCGTTAGATCTACGTATCCCACTGTCATAATGCATAGTAGGCGGATAATGTCCATCGTCCGCTAAATGACCTTGATAGCTCTTGGAAGGAGGTGGGTTCATTAAATGAGGTAGCACTGCGCTCGAGGATGGATATTCACCGTGCTGAGAGTGTCTAGGCGATAGCGATCGATTTCGGTTGCGATTCAACGGCCGTAAATTTTCGATTCTACGACCACGCTCTCCGCTTCTGTATTATTATGAAAAAAATAAATCAAATGTAACTTAACACGGCTCATTTTTTATTTACATCTCACAATAGAGATTTCGTGGTGTTGCAAGATTTCTCACTTACCTGTCACGATGTCCATCTCTGCTGAAACTTCGTCGACGTTCCCTAGATTGACGTTCGCCCGAGTATTCATTGTCCCGTTCTTTCTTATCACGACTGGAGGGATCGCTTCGCTCGCGTTCTCTCTCCGGCGAGCTCACGAGAGCAGGAATTGGGAGAAGAGGTTCTGTTCCTGGAGGAGGAGGCACCTCAGTTTCCTCGTCAGTTGTTAGTTTTGTTACCGAGTCACTTTGCAAGTGTGACTCTGAAGTAGATTCAGGCAGAACTGTCAGAAGCACATTGCGTATGAGTAGGCAATCCAAATTGGCAATTATAGCTTACTAAAGAGTGGATTAGAATTGGATATATCCATGGAATCTATCGAATTGCCGTACAGGACTTTCTCACACTCTCTCCCTCTTTCATCGTGCGCGGTTTGAGGTTATGTGATTAATATTCAGTCAGTTTAGCCGATATAAACTTAAATATAAATATATCAACGATACATGATTATTGCGAAATTAGGTATATTATTTAGCACGTCTCATCGCGACAGAGCTATTATTTAAGTATTACGCGCCATATGGATTAAAAAAGTAAAAACTACATTGATTACATTGATTACTCCAGTATAATGGCGCCTGCCATTCTGTTTACGTACGAGAAATATACAGAGAGGTAGTAAGTATTCAGCGTTGCAAGATATGCACTATGTATATACGTAAAAAACAGAACTTGTTACGTATGCTACGTATCATAAAATAATATTTCACATATATGAGCGATAAAATGAAACAGATTAATTGTCTATCTGCTACTTTTTCAATTTATAGGGGGGAAGAGACATTTTTCATATTTTATCCCGTATAGATCAAAGATACATCATTAATTAATATGCTTGCACGATTTGAATATTTGGTGAAATATCAAATATTTGATTAAAATGGATAGAAAAGCATGTGCATCATACGCACATATATATGTATATGTATATGCACACGCGCATACAAATATTATATTATGTACGAATAAACATTTATAAATAAAACTCAACTAATAATGTATCATATCCTGTTTATATATGGATAAATTATTATAATATTTATACTTTATACATGTCCAATTAAATTATCTTAATATTAGCGTAATAATTCTTTCTATGATTTCAAAAGATACCATGTGGATATATCTTAGATATAATCTAAGTCTTTTACATTTGTACACTTTGAGGTCATTAATAATAATATATATATATATATATATATATATATATATATATATATATATATGTATGCACACGCACACACACTACCGTGACATGCACGCACGCGCGCATACATGCAATTTTGAACATACTTTAAAAATATTACCGTAAATAATAATAATAATAATAATAATACTATGAAAACTTGAAAATCAATAAATTTGTTAATTAGAGCCTTGCTACACATATAAAAATATTCTCATGCATACTTTCATGTATTTCTTAGTTGTCAGATTTTTATAAATATATCATAAAGTATTATAGAGGTAGACATTCAATCATAAACCACAGATAAGACTTTTGATAAATTTTACATTGATAAGTAAAATATTTAACAATATAATTACAAGACCGCGAATATTTAAAATATTTAAGCTTTAATGTATCTAACGTTATCAGATTTATTATAAAAATCTGTAATATAATTAACTAAATAACACTCTTAGCAACAAATGACAATTGCATGCTGTCATACATTGATTTCAAGCTAATCGAGAGTATATAATTATTGAATATAAAACTTTATACAAGATACAGCCATTTTCATTACATCGTCTGATATATTGCGGAATCAATTATTATTGTATTACGTGGATCTATTATTTATCTCTTTTTAAATCATACGTACATAAAAAAATTATCATCAGTTAATAAAAAACACTTACTGGTTGATTGCTGTGGCTGCGAACCAGAGATGTTGGTTGGAAGATGTTGCGAAGCAGGTTCGAGATTAGCAGATTGAAGTTCCACAGATTCTTGCGATGGTATATCAGGAGCAACGGATGATTGTACAATTTTAGCCTGAGAAGATACGTGACTCGCAACTTGTTGCGTTTCAGTTTTTGGCTGATCGGTTGGTGCAGTGGTTTGTCCAGCACTTTGAGCGGGAGGCCGATACGTTTGTCTTTTGGCATAACCAGTTTCATTCTTAAAATTCATTACTGCATTACGTAGAAATCGATTTGGTATAAGGGTTTCTGGCGATACATCTTTCTCATTACAATCTGGACATTCATGTTCTTCAGATTCTAACAAAAATGTACGAATACCTGTTATACAAAAGAAAGAGACAGATGTAAATATGACTTTGTATACAATGTAAAAACATTAATTGATAATTAAATGATGAAAGATTTACATTCGTCACAAAAGGAATTTCCGCAACACGGAATCATTACTGCATCTGTTAAAAGATCCTTGCAGATGTTGCATAACAAATCCTCTGGTATTTCAGGCTTCTCTGCTACAGGTTCTGGATCTTGCGAAAATGGTGGTCGTTCCTTCTTACCTTCCTTGTAAGCTTGACTAAAGATAACAAAAGAAAATAATAATTATAGATACATTGTACATGTCGTAAATTTTGTAATACATATTATATAATTAAGACTTACTGATCAATAGCAGGGACAGCATAGTGTCCTGTAGGTGTCATCATAGCACCAGGTACCAAAGGTCCCTCAACTGGTACCATAAAACTTCTGGGAATACCTGTGCTCTTCTTAATTTCGATTGGCTCTTGATTTGTGCCCAGTGGACAGTTTTTTATCCAATGTCCAGGCTGGTGGCATTTGTAACAACGGTAATTTGCAGGTACGTCACCAGTCTGATTGGCTCCACGAATTTTCATGTAACTAACAAAATGTTAAATATATGTATCATATTTTTCTTACTTTGGTTATATATTAATTTGGCTCACATGTAAAAGCATCTCATTTGTGTCACGAAATCAATATAAAATTGCATACTTTGATGGATCGTAGTCCTGAGTCGATTGCGTCATCATCGCACGAATCTTATCCTCCTCCGAGCCATCTAATCTCGTGAGATCTACAGCTCTACCTAAATTAGCTTCATCCTTGATATTACTAAACGGAGGAGTTTCATTTCGATCCCAAGAACGTTTTTGTTGTACTGTCAATGGAACTCTGGCGACAATAAGACTGGTATTTTTTGCAATTAGCGCATTATCATCCGTGTAATCTAGAGAGAGGAATATGATTTGTGAATATCATCAATATATTGAATATGATTAACAGTAAGTTAAAATATGCGCAATTTCATAATTTCATAAGACTGAAGTAAATTAATAAACTAAGATATTTGCCTTCCTTTGTTTGAGCATTTGTAATTTGCAGATCAAAATCTGTATTTTTGCCGATGCGTTTTTGATGAAATATGGCCTTTTTCAAATCTGCCACTGAAATATGCAATCCATCAAACGACACAGTGTCATAATCCAAAGTTGATTTAAATTTGTAATGTACAGACATTGCTGCTACTTAAGTAACCTAAAAATGCACATAACAAATCGTCAGTGATATAGATAGCTTAGATATCGAAGCAAAAATTTCATTTCAATCTCGTCGGTGATAAGAATAAAATCATGACTATCCAATATGAAGAAATTTAGCTCGTTGTTAATATACGTTATCCCGTGAATGAAACAAAGATGAAAAGGAATGGAGCGCAATAAAAAAATACGTAATTACAAAAGAAAGAAGCGTCGATGACAGACTCGGCATTGTCCTACACATTGTGCATATTAAGTAATCAAGGGAAAGTAAACGATAAAAATTTCATTCCGCCAAAAATACGTGTATGCACGCTTCATCGCGCTTTCATCGCTTTCATCCTATCCTGCATCGAGGTTACGCAGTTATCCGCATCCTCCAGCCTAAGCTCCGTTTCACTTGAGATTCTTATTATAAAATACATACGAACGTACTTCTCCTCGCGAGGACAGCCGACAGCGATCGCAGGTAGAAATCGTAGAAATTGTAGAAATCGCATAGAGCGCATAGGGCGCGTAGGATGCACCGCACCGCGATCAGCGCGATTATGTGCAGATGCGGTGCGCCGTGCGCGCCGAGATGAGGAAAACGTCCCGCGAAAAGACACGCGGGCGGGCGACGGGGCTACACGACGAACTTCACTTCGGTGATTAGGTTAAATCGAACGGCAACGTACATACATACGTACGACGTACACTACATACTACGTTAACTACATACGTATATACATGTTACGAAGGCTGTTCGCTTCGCGCCAATCATCTATCGCGTACTATATCCAGTACTATCGGTATCGGCGGAGCATAATACTGTGCGAACGAGACAGGTTGTACTCGCAGCGTGCTGCGTGCAGCGTGACACTGGGCGATCAGCAATCAGCTTGGCAAGGCAACGCTTAATTAAAAGACAAACGGCACCGTCGCGCGCGACGGCTTCGGCAGTCGGTACCGCTCTGATAACGAAACGTTGTGCGCGACGACTTAACGTGTCACACGTCGAGTCGAGTGTCGAGCTTCGTCTGTGACCGAGCCATGTTTTCGCTAGAATCCGTACCGCCTCCAACGCCTTTACCAACGGCAGTCTACCGCGACCAGCGATGACACTCGAATCGTATTCCTGCCTAGAATATGTCGGAAATAAAACGAAGCTACGAAACATTATGCGCGTTACACACCAAGAACCATGCGCATCGCGACGATCGCGATCAGCTCAGCGACCGAGCCAGGGTTGCCAGTTTTTCTCGGTGGGAAGTAGCCGAAATCCTCGTGCGAAGTAGCCCAAAATCGCCGTCTTGTATACCGACTAATCAGATCCGAGGAATTCGTTAGTGGTACGGAGTTAAGGTGCCTTTTCACACTGACGTTCGACGCTCATTTTTAGCGTCAAAATAGAAGATCTTACATATTTATGTAGGAAATTATTTTTTATGGAACCAAAATATAGATATTTAGAAAAATCTTTATAATTATTAGAAACTTAATCTTCGTATATGTTATCCTAATCTTTAGAACGATCTTTGGTACGATTTATAACGAAAGTATATACATTTCATATTATACGATGTTATCAACGTTATCGTCATCCTGTGCAAACAATGTTAAGGCCTCCGCACAGACTTTTGCATAACACATAACGCATAATGCATAAGGAAATCAGCCAATCTTGGGATGAAATCAGCCATCTTGGGATGAAAATAAAGGATTCTGATTGGCTGATTTCCTTATGCATTATGCGTTATGCAAAAGTCTGTGCGGGGGCCTTTATCGTCTCACTTAGGTAATCTTCTGGCTCGTTTACAGTTGAAGTTCCTGGAGTATTTTGAGTTACCGGCAGCTTAAAATCGTACATTTTCGAAGTGAATTTCTCATACATAATTTTAGATGGCACGAATCTTTGGCAGCAAATCTTTGGAAATTGGAGTAGCCCAAAATCGTCAAAGTGAAATTTCAGATAGCCCATTTGGGCGACAGGCGATTTCTTAAATTTTCCGGTCGCCATTTCGTCGGCGAGATAGCCCATTGGGCGACAAATCGCCCAAACTGGCAACCCTGGCACCGAGCACGCTCACGTACATACATACACTACAAACGATTTTGTGTGCGTGTGTGTGCTGGAGGGGAGGGTCCCGTTAGCGCACGCCGCGATAGCCCACATCGACTCAAGCCCGTATTAAGCCAGCGGCACACGGTGCTTGTTTTCCTGCTGGATTGCTTGCGTTCTAGTAAATTACTATAATTGCACCACTCAGGGCCGGTTCCGATTCCCCACCCGAGTGCCCTCAGGTATCGTTTTATCTTTGTTGTTTACTGAATGTTAAACAAGGATAAAACGATACCAGAAGGCACTCGGGTGGGGAATCGGAACCCAGCTCAGCATGCAGGATTTCTAGTAATTTACTAGAACGCAAGCAATCCAGCAGGAAAACAAGCACGTGTGCCGCTGGCTTTAGACTGGGTCTACAATAGAGTGTAGTAAGCTTTAAGCCCTAAAAATTGGCCAATCACAGTCGATTATTCTCCTTAAATTCTACTCTGATTGA
>NJRP01001006.1:35003-56168 GCA_003063835.1 Aphaenogaster floridana
CTATCCGAGTGAATAAATACACTTTTTTACAAGATTTGACAATTGTCAGATCACAGTCAATAGACAATAGTGGCTTATACACAACACGTACACACGACCAAGCATGTGTTAGTAAAACAAGATGGCTGATTTGGTGGGCTGCGCAAAGCGAACGAAAATTGGTCGCCGACTTGACTCACCTTTCTTCTTCCACCATGGACAGAGTACTACTGGCAAGGTTAACTACGGTTGACGCGACGCGTGACGCGCTCAGTGGAAACGCAGCCTTAAGCGAAGATGCATGAGAATGGCCTAAGAATATTTCATTATTTTATAAGTACTTTTCCATTTATATTGTAATAATATCTTTTCGTAATATTTTTGGTAATGAATAAATATACACAGCTAGTAGGACATTAAAAAGCAGAGTATGTTATAACAAATATATAAAATGTAAAAATAATATATTTTATAGTTAAATATGTGTGCATGCGTGCGTGCGTGTACAATATATTATATATTCATTTCTCATTTCTACTAAAATAACTTTATTTTGTGTAATATCGCTCCAAGTATGATATTTTCACTATATATTTTGTGTTTACTTTGTTTTAAAAAATATCTAATAATAAGTTTTTACATTTTTTGATAAGAAATTGTATTTTTAGTATATATTTATTATTTATTTTTTATTAACTTTTTTTGTCATTCTATCTTTATCATTCATTATAGATGTAAAACACGGATAGAATGATAAAAAAGCGCGCTACTGCATCTTTAGAAGCACGTTCTGATTATGGGCCAATATATATGTATGTATATGTATAAGGTGTGTGTATATACTATAATATATATATCTTTACACAAAATGATTATTCAGGAATCTATCAAGTGTGATTTCATAGCTCAAGATCTTGTTTATTTTCCGGGAAATGTCTCTTACATATATATATATATATAGCTTGTCGCGATGTCGCGAACAAGAATAAGACGAGAGAAAGATCCTTGAGGAGAGCGAGATAGAAACAAAATGAAGAGGGAGGGGACATATATGTGTTGTCCATATAAACAATATGATAAATATTACGTTTTAATTATTATTCTAATCCCCTTTTGCTGTTTTATTATTTATTTACGTTCATCAAAGATGAAATTATATTTAAGTTCATCATGAGATTTAGTTATATTTCATAGTGTATTTTAGTTGCATGATTGCATAGAATCCAAATTTATTATTTTTATACGAAATGTACAATTGTAGTTATAAATATCTCTATTATGTTAGTACTCAAATTCTACTTAAATCTATTATTTTCCTTTTAACATCAATATCACTGTTATTTGAATTTCTTTATTTACTTTTGACTACGATGTTTTTTCTTTTCTTACCACACTCAATCTTTATGTCAGAAATTATCACAACGAAAGCCAGTCTATGCGATTCTCTTAATACTATTTGTATTTTAACAATTAAATGTAAGCGTTATAAAAAATCACGAGCTACTGCAGATGATACTTCAAATAATGCATATACAGATGGATATTTAATTTCTTAGATATAAATATCTTTGCTTAAATGAAATTTTAAACATTTACTTAAGCCACCGAAAGCAAAAATATATTAATATGTCTCTTTCTATCGAGTATAATGTATATTCGTATATTTAAAAGAAACAATTTTATTAGCTAATATAGATAGTGCTGGCGCAAAGAGAAGAGAGAAAGTTCTCAATTCCAGAATAAATCCAAGTAAGTTTATATATCACAGTCATCACCAAAATTATATTTAATATATCATAGTCATCACCGAAATCATATTCAAAAATTGTATCGATACAACTTGTTTAAGCGAGATTGGGAACTTTCTACATTTAAGTTTAAAAGAACTAGAAGGATAATCGTAAATTACGAAAGAGGTGCATGTTCAACGATAACGTAAAAATTACTTTGCTTAATATAAATAATATTTGAAATTTAGAAATATTGATCATATATCAAGATATATAATTTTGTTGAATCCTCTGCATAAACATCGTTTCAAAATCTAGATCGTACTTTCAAGCCTTGGTATTTACATATTGTACCTGTATCAGGTACTATGGACAAAAGGACGGTGAATATTTTCAAGCGCGATATTTCTGAAAATATATCTTGTAGAATGTCAGCTTTTTTCATTTCACGTTCACACTGAAATAAAAAATTATCTGCAATTGATAAAATTGCAGTACTATACACATGTATATGCAATCTATTCTATTGCAAATAATTTATAATAAGAATGTGTATATATGTATTCTCTTGTTATAAATTATTTGCAGTAAATTGCACTATGTATTATATAATCTTTTCTTATTGAATAGCCATCAAATATCTTGCTTTCCCAATAATTTACCATAATACTAATTCGATAGAAACCTTTTTGCTGTCTCAGAAAGACGTGGCACTATATACATTCCTATATATATATATATATATATATATATAGACAACCTTGTATGCTCGCAAAATGTAAAAGAAACCTCCACATTCTTAATAATATGCAAGTCACTATGTGTATTATTATTGGCTACACTAATCAGCAAATGTATTTTTTTCTATGTTATCAAGACTTTTCATAAATAAAATGAAAACTAAATAGATAGCAACAATTAAAATAAAATTAGTATACACCTTCCATTGTTGATAATATTCTTGTAAATGCTAGAGTTGCACACGATTGAAATTTGTAACAAATACGTCGTGTTACTTTAAATATGTTTATGTAAATTTGAGATAAAATAATGCCATATTATCCTAACAACTACATAATGTAATTAAGAAGTAAATTTTTGAATCCTTGTATAACATATATTTTACTTTATATTTGTTCATTCACATGCCCAAAAAATGTAAGAAATATTGATTGGAGACTGTATATATTTGTATTCGCTGTATCACAAATTTGAATTGTGAGAATTCTTCCTACCTTTCTAACTTTTTTTCTAAATGTAAAATTACATTTCTCGCGCTGCTTGAACAAATTTCTTTGAATAGAATTTTCTCAGGATGTCTAGTTCGAATATAAAATTTTAACTGTGTTAGAAATTTCTTTTTACAGCATAAATTTATGAAACTGTTGTAGCACAATTAATGTCTATTCTTGCACAATAATTCTTTCGGTCTATGCCTTTTTGACTCATTGAATAATTTTTATATCTTTATTAATATAAAGCTGCAAAAGTTTGATAAAATTTAACATTTCTTTTCATCTCATAAATAAGATAGACTTTATAATTTTTGTTGAACAATAATAGCTGTTTTCCTTTTACACGAAAACTCAGATAAATCTCACTTATGATGGTAATCACTCAGTTAAAGGCACGTTCCTTTTGACACCGGCAACTGAGATTAACTGAGTTTTATCAACAATCTGCATAAGCTGGAGACCTTGTGCTTTAGTGAGTGAGTGAAACTCATATTAAAAGTAACGTTTTAAATGTGTCAACAAAATAATCAGGTAAGTACGAAATGACAAAAAATAATTTATAAATAAATTGATAAATATTGTAAATAATTTTCTCATTTTTTAATATTTTCTCACTTGCACGTTCCTTTTACTCACTGAGAAATGACGTTATTATCTGAGTATGAAATATTCATATAACTGAATTGCTCAGTCTCACTTTAATGTAAAAGGAAAGCAGTTATTAATACGAAAACAATCTCTTTAGCTGCTTAAAATTTCAAAGAAAGCTCTACAATACAACATTGTTATAATTAAAATTAATAATCTGAAAATTAAAAATTAATGATCCTACTTATTAGATCAATAGTATAATTCATTATCTTTTCATACAGTATAAATATAATTCATTATACAAACGGATATAATTATATTGGCAATATTCAGCTCTACTTGTTTCTTAAAGCTGTAATTTTATTCATCGCTGTATCAAAATTTTATAATCTTATATCTCTCTCTCTCTCTCTCTCTCACCGTATATTAATATGTATAATTTAAAAATACACTGTTTTTACACAAATCACAACTTAATGAAAAAAAAAACGATAATCTTATGCAATTATTTGTATGCATTCTAGATTTTCCATAAAATAATATTCCGTAAGATGGATAAGCATCTATCTGACATCGCGCGTTCATATAGCTGACTACAATAAATAAGCACAATCTCATCTCCTTCGATACGATTATACATGATGCTCATTATTATAAGCAATTGTATTAATTGCATAGAACATAACATATCGTCAGATATATATCATTATGATCAGACAAGTGTAAAAATACAACTTTGATGATAAATATACTTTGTTCATATAAAACAAACATACATAATAATTGTAATTTGCTGCTAGAAAATCTGTAATATGGAGATTTCTCGCATATTTCACGCACGCATACACACGCGCGCATGCCATACAAATACATATATGCAATTAAATATTACATGAAATGAGCTATATTTACATTAGGAAATAGAATACCGAACACAAACAAAATGACGTAATAACAATTAAAAAAAGATAATCAAGAGTATCGCTTTCTTGATCATACTGATAAGAATAAAATGTCGATCGCAGGATAATGTCAGATGATCCTGTACAATGTCAGATTTAAGACGATACCTTTCGCTCCACTGTCATTTTTTTAAAAACAAAAACATTAAGCTTTGTCGATAGAAGTATCTTTCATAATGTCATCTTTAGTGATATTTTGGTTCATTTGGTCATTTTCGTACTCTACAAAGTCATCGAATAAGCTTGGCCACGCTTCTGCATCATCATAAGCACCAAGATCGTCTCCGATGCTCTCGGCAAAGTTTAGAAACATATTCCAAGTGTCTCTAGGTATCCCCCGGATATGATGACATTCAAGAAAATTCAGCCATTTCGTTAAGAGCGGAGGTTCACGTATCGTGAAAACGAGTTTCCACAGATCAATTGCCATATCAGCTGGTAAGATTCTTTGGCCAGACGTAACGTCGAGGCCAAATCGGAATGTGAATCGATAGAGATCCTTGAACAAATCACTATTGATCGTCAATTCTTGAACGATCTCAGGCAATCGTGCCTGTATGCCACGTATACTATCGACCTTGATCGCTTTTAATCCCGTGACAAATTCCTGGCGTGTGAATTGGCACATTTGCTCCGCATTTAGCTTCCATGCGAGCACAAGTACTTTAAATTCATCAGGTGATAACTGTAAATCATCACAAAGTCTTTCTATACCATCAGCTAATATTACATCTTCATGAGGATCCTTAAAAGTAAACACATGAAATATATTAGTCATAGTATTCGTGTGTGTATGTGTAATTCTTGATAATCTTATAAAAATTATTAAGTAAATCTTTTGCTACAAGTACAATTTTGAAACGTTTTTTCTTCTCATATAGCAACGTCTCTTCTTCCACATGTATCTCTAATAAGTAATAAATCAGTGCATATCTCCCACATGCTGTACCTTGTATTGGTCGAAAAGAGCGTTTAGTTTGCTCTCCGATGGTTCCCTTTGTTGTCTAGGTTCGGTACTTAAATTAAGACCCGACGATGTACCGGATCGTCCTAATGGCTGCAATCGTGCGTAGAACCCTCGCGATAAGCGCAGGTTACTTTGTACATTAGGTACCGATCCACAATTATCCGAGCCTACATTATTAAACGTAGATAACGCATTTGTAGACTTTCTGTTCCCGTTTGCATGTGTTTCAGGCACAAAAGAGCCGGATTGTTGGCAAGAATTTGGAAACAAACCTCTGAGTTCCATCGTTTCTATAAAAAGTGATAAGAAATTGTAAATTTACATGGCGATAAAGGTACGATACTTGAAACCGACGAAATCAACTAAACAATTTCGCGCATCATATTGCACATGTTGTTTCTGTTAGAAAAGCTTAAAATATAATAGTATAGTATATTTCAATTGTACCTACCGTCCTTATGCTCCAATACAATCGATTGATCAGTGCTGGTCGATGGTGGAAGTGGCACCTTGAAGCACGAAAAACAGTTTCCCATTGATGCTGACCGTACTTGACATCAAAGACGACTATGCCATGCATCAGTAATTCAGTCTTACATTGGCAGTCTCGGATGGAAAGCTGAAGAACAAGGATATATCTCGCATTATTACTTTTATTACTTTTGCCACTCATGGTCCATATTAAATCTAATATTTCTGCTTTGTTACATAATTGAGAACTCGTCTCTATTAAATGCAGATGTTGAAGCCATAAGATTGGTGTATGGGCAACATGAAGAATTATTACAATGCCGAGACCAGAGGTATAAGAATACCGAATCGCCGACAATGAGAGAGAGAGAGAGAGAGAGAGAGAGAGAGAGAGAGAGAGAGAGAGAGAGAGAGAAAATCGCCTCTCAGTCAGCTGACGTGCGATTCTTTGAGAAATGTTTTTCTCGTCAACGTTAAAACAAGTAAATACTGTGAAAGCGAGTTTGCGGGAAGATACACCAAGTAAGGATTTGCGATGTCGAGAGAATGCCAAAGCTCTACTTGTCCTCCTTGGGAGTAGAGAACGAGTGACGAGCGCGAAATTGATAGATGCGATATAAAATAAAAATTACGGTGGCGATACCTTATTGTTACGTATTTCTGTTGTGGTTGTGGTTATGGCCTCCGGGTTGAGGTGAGCCGCCGGCGTCACGGCGTCCGCCGATAGTCTCAAGCGTCTCGGAGACGCCTCAATACGTCGCCGTCGCCTCACCCGCGTTCATCGATCCTTGGAGTAGCGGAGGAAAGCGCAGGAATACTCGCGGACGTGTCGCGCGTCCGTACTTGTTCGTTCTTCCTAAAATTGTCCTATTCCTCGAGACGGATCAACGGTGGAAGGACGCCGCGTCACTCCTCATGTCCCCGGACATTTTTCCTAGCCGAAGACGAGCGCTCGGCGGTGGAATTCAGCCTGGTAGCCGAGTCGGCGACGATGTCATTTGCGACGATGTCGTAACCCCGTAAGACCGTGCGACAACGGTGTGTCGATGACAACGGCGATCTCATTCCAAGTGTGCGAAACGCTCATCCATCCACCGCGGTCGGCACTCGGCACCACTCGGCACACGACGCGTCCACCACCGAGTGCTCACCACCGTGGTCCGTGACCATCGGCCTTCGCTTCGGCCCACTCGTCACTCTCGTCAGTCGTCACCACTCGTGCCTCGGCCCTCGGCTCGCTCGGACTGCCTCGGACGAAGCGAAAACACCGCGACGTCCGCTCCGCAGCTCCGCTCCGCTCCGCTCCGCTCCACTCCGCGACGAAGACGTTCCTCGTGCCTCGTCTCGCTCGTTGTGCCTCGTGCCTCAGGCTGTCCGAGGGGGACAAAAAAAAAAAAGTCCTTTGGCCCACTGATTCGTGCGACTAGAGCTATTCGTTTCCGAGCTTATCCGTATGTACATACAGTTGCGCACCCTGCCAAGTTTATAGGCTGGAAGATTCGTTTTTCTCACGTTGGTATCAGCCACGGCAGATTCGAATCGAACCATCGAAACGCGTGACAGTCGCAAAAGTGCGATCGGGGGCTCGGGGGAGGTGTTATCGCGATATACGGAAATCACATGGCGAGGAATGAACTTTTCTGCCTTGTCCCGATAGTTGACGATCACCGTTCATTCTTACGTTACGTCGCGCGGCAGCAGTAAAGCAGTTGCTATCGGCCTCGGTCATTACTACCGTTATTACCAGCTCCTTTCCAGTGTGTTACATGCGTATGTAAATCGATCGAAACACTAGGTATCTTATTATTGTGTAGCGATACGAAACTGAATATTCCAAATTGACTGCGAACGGTGAATCGACCAAGAGCTGTCATCGTTGACGTTTATGATACGCCTACGTATCTTTTAAACGTTTACCGTTTATCACTCTTTGTTTATTCGATCTGTTGGAATATAATATGTAGTATTTCTTCGATACTTGTTTAATTATGATTTTACAATTAAACGAAGGAAAGAGTGGTATGTTTTTATTCCAAAGTTTCCAAATATTGCGTTATATCGTGTAACATTGATTTTCACAAAGATTTCTTGGACGTGGATGCGGTTGTATATTTGCATGCACGCACACGCGCTCTTATATATGTGTACTTACACGTAGGGGGAACCATTTTATCATTTTATATATATTTATATATAAATATATATATATCATTCTAATGGTATTTGATTACATTTTGGTAAATGTTTTGTCCACACGAAATGTTTCGTGAAAAGATGCAATCCCGGATTAAAATTCGACATCAATCGTAGGATTTCAGATTGTCGTAAGAAAGGTTGCGAATTTTACTGGGGTATTAAACAAAAATTTCATGCTTTTAAATTTTAGTTTAATTTCAGCCATTTAAATCTGCAATTATAATTTATCATCTTTATTTATTTCCCAGACTCAACTTAAGGTTTGATAATTTTTATAACCTACACAATTTTTTATGGTTATATCACTTATTTTGGTTTGCATCCATTTCAAAGTGTATAAGTCAGTAATCATATAAAAAGCTATGTTTTATGCAATAATAACTGAATATTCTCTTCTTTCAGGCTACGGTCCACTTGATGCTACAAATGCTTCCAAGTATTTTCTGATTGGTCAATTAGTAAAATTCTTTCTTCTGATTTGTCAAGCAAATGCTTCGAAGCATTTGTAGCGTCAAGTGGACTGCACCCTCAGTCTTTCTATAATGCAATATATTTTTTTATATTATAAATAACAGTCTGTAAGTCAAACGTGTGCAAAATAACAGATGTATTTATATGTCATATATGTATTTTGAGAAATATAACATAGATGTAATATTTTATATTAGTAATATCAGATTTGATTGACAGGTGGTACACAATGCCGAAATTACCACGTATTACTAGATCTTTGCGGATGTTTACTTCTCTAGAGCGCAGAGGAGAAACGTTAGACCCTGAACCAAATGACTTACTGAAGAAAAGACAGGAACGGACAAAAAGATTAAATAGGTGGATAGATATTTTATATTGAAAAAATATTTATGGAGTGTTTAATATATCTCGTAGAGTTATATGAATTTTGTATTATTGCATTTGCTAGAAACAGATATAATATGTGTTATTAGATACTTTCTTGCAACGCACACGCACACACGCGCGCACACGTATATCATGACATTATATATTTATATATTACAGTAATCTTGATTGGCATGATATATGCAAAGGTGCATCTAAAGATTTTATGGCACATCTGTTAGCACTGAGAAAGATTGCACAACAAGCTTTAGGTGAGTAATCAATGAAAGTTTAAACATATTTTTATTTTTAACAAATGTGATCTTCTAACTTGGGTCTGAGAAATTAATGACACAATATTCAATATTTTAATGGATAACATGTTTTGTTTACTAAGAATTTTTATTGTATTAAACATGTAACTTGGTTTAAAAATTTTAATTTTTTGTTTCCAGCAAATGACTCCCCAGATGTCATTAATGAATTCACAATTTATGCATTACGTTTATTAATTGAAGACAAAAACTTGTCGCGAAAGAAATATGATATACTTGGCCAAAAATCAGGACATTTAACGTTTCATTTTGCAGAGGCTATGATGCAGGTATAATATAATATTTTCCATAACTTTAATGTCGCTCAACATATATTATTTTTCATTGTTTATTCTTTTGTAATCTTATATAGATAGTCAAAAAAATTCAGACGGAATGTTATGAAGAAGCTATAGAATTGTTATCAGAATCTAAAGAGAATGCCAACACTCTAGAGTCACAGATTTTTGGCGCAGATATTCCTTATAATCAAGCTAGGACGGTATGGCCCGATACTGTTCAACTTCACAATATGTCCACAGGAAAGGCACATTCGAATACTGATAAATTTACAATGATACATGAAACGAAACCTTTAACACAGAAAAAATCTGTAGTGAGTGTCTGTCAAATTTTGTTCGAACGAAAAAAATTAAACTTGATTTTCTAATCCTTTTTTATCTTTTAATTGCAGTTTGACAAAGAAACATTCACAAAAGGATTAAAAAGTTGTCACAAAGAGTTTGACACAGCAATGTTATTTCAAAATTTTAGAATAGCAATTGTAGAAAGATTAAAGACCTCTCAAAATATACAAACGGAACTGTTCGATATGTTAGGTTGTGAACACTTAGAATTTATCGAATACATTATTGAACATCGGAAGACAATCGTATCGACGTATTCGTGCTCAAAACCGATCAAGAGACCTGCACAAATAACTGCACAGGGGCCTATAATGAGTGGCCAAGTAATTGTACAATCCGAAGTGGAAAAACAGTTGTACAAGCAAGTACGTAAAGAGGAGAAGAAATTCAACAGAATGGCGAACAAGCGGGATGCTAAATCAGAAGCCGAGGAAAGAGAATTTGATGCGACCGAACTGCAAATTAAGAAACAAGAGGCATTGAAAGCCACGTGTATGCCGCTATTTCCTAAAAAAAATGCTCTGGAGAGGGGCACTCAGGAACATTATCCATTTGTATTTGATTCTAAAGCGAGCGCTAAGCAAGCGAGCATTGTGTCGGGGCAAAAGTTATTGTTGGCCGAAAATGTTAGAAGGGAGACTAACGAACTCTGGGAAGAAGTACATATACCGATATCGGAACAAGAATCTATTGACGTTAAGATAGATTCCGTATCGATATCTTCTCTAGATGAAATTGGTCAAATGGCTTTCGATGGTGTAACGTTGTTAAATAAGATTCAAAGTATAGTTTTCAACGCGGCGTACAATACTAACGAGAACCTACTGATTTGCGCTCCGACCGGAGCGGGAAAAACGAACGTGGCTATGCTGACTGTAGTGCATCAATTGAAACAGAATATTCAAGAGGGACAGTTGCAAAAGAGTCAATTTAAAATAATCTACATCGCGCCCATGAAAGCCCTAGCGGCGGAAATGACTGCCAATTTTAACAAAAGACTCAGCCCTCTGGGTGTGTGCGTTCGCGAGCTGACCGGCGATATGCAACTGACGAAACAAGAGATTCAACAGACTCAGATGATAGTGACTACGCCGGAAAAGTGGGACGTTGTGACGAGAAAAGGTACGGGCGATATCTCTCTTACTAGTATCGTGAGATTGCTTATCATCGATGAGGTGCATTTGCTGCATGGTGATAGAGGACCCGTGGTGGAGGCGCTGGTCGCGAGAACTCTGCGTCAAGTGGAGTCATCGCAGAGTATGATTAGGATAGTCGGGTTGTCCGCCACATTGCCGAATTATGTAGACGTCGCACGATTTCTACGCGTTAATCCACACAAGGGATTATTCTACTTCGATCACCGTTTTCGGCCGGTGCCCCTCAGTCAAACCTTCATCGGGGTGAAGGCTGTGAAACCGTTGCAACAGACAATCGACATGGACCTCGCGTGTTACAATAACGTCGTGGAGATGGTGCGACAGGGCCATCAGGTCATGGTATTCGTGCACGCGCGAAATGCCACCGTGAGGACGGCGAACGTCCTGAAGGAATTGGCGTTGAAGCACGAGACGATCAAGTACTTTCTATCCGACGGACAGGCGAAGCATGTAAACAAAGCGTTTGCAAAGTCGCGCAACAAGGATCTTGGCGAGTTGTTCAACAGCGGGCTGTCGATACACCACGCCGGCTTGCTGCGTTCCGATAGGAATCTAGTCGAGAAATACTTCGCCGACGGTCTGGTCAAAGTGCTGGTGTGCACCGCCACGCTGGCGTGGGGCGTGAATCTGCCCGCGCATGCGGTTATCATACGTGGAACCGAGATTTACGATTCAAAGCATGGCTCATACGTGGATCTGGGCATCCTGGACGTGTTACAGATCTTCGGTCGCGCCGGCAGGCCACAATTCGACAAGTCGGGACACGCCATTATCATTACGTCGCACAACAAGCTGTCTCACTATCTATCGCTACTGACGAATCAAATACCGATCGAGAGCAGCTTCATCACGTATTTGGCTGACAATTTGAATGCCGAGATAGCATTAGGCACAATATCAAACGTGACGGAAGCGGTCGAATGGTTAAGCTATACCTATCTCTTTGTACGAATGAAATTGAACTTTCAGGCGTACGGCATGGTCTACCAAACCTTTCTGAATGATTTAAATTTGGAGAAGAAGCGAAAGGAGCTCGTGGACGTCGCCGCCAAGGCGTTAGACAAGGCGCAGATGATCAGGTACGACGCGCGCACCGGTGATCTCAACGCGACTGATTTGGGACGTATCGCGAGCCACTATTACCTCAAGTACGACACGGTCGAGATCTTCAATGAGCTCCAGAAGCCTATCATGACCGAGACGGAGATTCTGGCAATGATATCGCGCGCTCAGGAATTCGAGCAGCTCAAGGTACGGGACGATGAGATGAACGAGCTGGACAAGCTGATGCACGGATGCGAGCTCTTGCCACAAGGCGGCGTGGAGAATGTCCATGGTAAGGTCAATATATTGCTGCAGACATATCTGTCCAGGGGTCGGGTGAACACGACGTCGTTGATATCCGATCAGGCGTATATCACGCAGAATGCCGTGCGAATAGTTAGAGCTCTGTTCGAGATCATGCTCAGGCGTAACAAAGCGATAATGGCCGGACGATTGCTGGAGATGGCCAAGATGTTCGAGACGCAACAATGGAACTTCCTGACGCCACTGCGTCAATTTGGTTGCCTCTCTATGGAGATCGTCGAGAAGATCGAGGTGCGGAACCTCGAGATCTATCGATTGCAAGATATGGACGTGAAGGAAATCGGTAATATTTTGCGGGACCAACGGGCAGCGATGCTAGTGAAGAAGTACTGCGACGAATTGCCCGCATTGGACATGGAATACAGTTTACAACCCATTACGCGCACCGTCTTGAGGATACGGCTCAAATTGATTCCGCAGTTCCGTTGGAACGACAAGGTTCACGGGAAGAATTCGCAGGCTTTCTGGATATGGATCGAGGATCCGGATCATGACTTTATTTATCATCACGAGTATTTTATACTGACGAAGAAGATGGTCTGTCAGCATCTCGAGCAAGAACTCGTCGTGACGATACCGTTATCCGAATCGTTGCCGACGCAATATCTGGTGAAAGTTACGAGCGATCATTGGCTCGGTTGCGACGCCACATTTCCGTTGACCTTTCACGATCTCATTCTGCCAGAGACTCATCCTCCGCACACGAATCTGTTAGAATTGCAGCCGTTACCGGTAACCGCTCTCAAGGATCCAGACTTTGAGAGTTTGTACAACTTTTCCCACTTCAATCCGATACAGACGCAGATCTTTCATTGTCTATATCACACGGATAACAACGTTCTCCTGGGCGCTCCGACCGGTTCGGGGAAAACCATCGCGGCCGAGGTCGCTATGTTTCGCGTTTTCAAGCAGCATCCTGATCAGAAAGTCGTTTACATAGCGCCCCTAAAAGCTTTGGTCAGGGAACGCATAAATGATTGGAAGATACGACTGGAGGAGCGGCTGGGTAAGAGAGTGGTGGAGCTCACCGGAGATGTGTCACCCGACATAAAGATCATAGCTGGTGCGAGTGTGATCGTCACGACGCCCGAAAAGTGGGACGGTATTAGCCGGAGCTGGCAAACGCGAAGCTACGTGAAGAAAGTGGCACTTGTAGTGATCGACGAGATTCATCTGCTGGGCGAGAATCGCGGACCGGTGCTCGAGGTGATAATCTCTCGTACCAATTTCATATCCTCGCACACACGCAACAAGGTCAGAGTCGTGGGACTCTCGACCGCGCTAGCCAACGCGATAGACCTGGCCAATTGGCTCGGTATCAAAGAGATGGGTCTCTACAATTTCCGACCTTCCGTGAGACCCGTGCCGCTGGAGGTTCACATTAGCGGATTCCCTGGCAAACACTATTGTCCCCGGATGGCGACTATGAACAGACCAACCTTCCAGGCGATCAAGCAACACGCGCCTACCAGTCCCTCTCTCGTATTTGTATCTTCTCGCAGGCAAACGCGTTTGACCGCCCTGGATCTGATCGCCTATCTCGCAACGGAGGATAATCCCAAGCAGTGGTTACATATGCCAGAAGAACAGATGAATGATATTCTGGAGAATATAAACGAATCGAATCTAAAGCTTATGCTCGCCTTTGGAATTGGTCTTCATCACGCCGGTCTTCAAGACAGAGACAGAAGAACCGTGGAGGAATTGTTTGTCAATAATAAGATACAGGTATGCAGGTCGCAATTATATTTTGAGCAACGATTACACATCAAACTCAACGTGTTATCGCATAATATAATATAATATAAATCAATAAAGATTTATATAGGAATAAAATTTATCAACTTTCTTTTCTACACATGCGCATGCACAATTTCGAAAAATATTATAAAAATGATTATCTCACGCTATATGAATAGTATTAATCAATTTAGGTACTAATTTAGGTATTAATCACTACGGCCACTTTGGCCTGGGGTGTTAATTTCCCCGCTCATCTGGTGGTGATAAAGGGCACGGAATATTACGACGGCAAACTGAAGCGTTATGTAGACATGCCGATAACAGATGTTCTCCAAATGATGGGTCGCGCTGGCAGACCGCAATTCGATAATTCCGGTGTGGCGGTCGTTCTCGTGCACGATTTAAAGAAGAATTTCTACAAGAAATTTTTATACGAACCGTTCCCCGTGGAATCGAGTCTGATGGAAGTACTACCCGATCATATTAACGCCGAGATTGTCGCTGGCACCATCAAGAACAAACAAGAGTTTCTCGATTACTTAACGTGGACATATTATTTTCGAAGATTGATGAAAAATCCAAAATATTACGATCTAGATATCTTGGAGCCTCACTGTATCAACGAATATCTCTCGAGATTGGTAGAGACTACCGTAAAGTCGTTAATGGATTCACATTGTATCGATTACGATGAGGTACGACGATAAATCCAATGGAATAGCATAATAGTTTACAACATTGACATAATGCTTTGATATGATTCTACATAGGACGAGCAAATCCTAGTTTCATTGCCGATGGGTAAGATAGCATCATTCTATTATCTGTCGCACAATACGATGTTGATGTTTACACAATCGCTGGAAGAGAATCTGACGTTGGATCAGTACTTACATATACTCTGTAACTCGCACGAATACAACGAATTACCTGTGAGGCATAACGAGGAATTGTTAAATGAGTAAGTCTCGGAAGTGACGAGTAATTGATCATCCGCGTCTTTCGATTATTCTTGTTTTACAAGCGCGAATGTTTGACAGGGAATTAGCGAAACTGTGCCGTTACTCTGTGAATCAGTACGATTCTCCACATACAAAAGCGTTTCTCTTGCTGCAAGCGCATTTCTCAAGGCTACAATTACCTTGTGCCGATTATATCACTGATCTGAAATCAGTACTTGATCAAGCAATCAGAATAATACAGGTTTGAATAAATTAGATTTCTGAGAAAGATATATGACATATGGTAACACTTAACACATATAAGATATATGGTATATGGTAACACTTTTTGTATGTATACACATTTTCATTATACTTTAGATTCGATAACTGACAGGAAAAGTCTTTTAGGCAATGATCGACACAGTCGCGGAACGTGGATGGTTAACGAGCACACTAAGGATAACGCAACTGTTTCAAATGATCGTGCAAGCACGATGGATAGATGAATCTGCAATCATGACGTTACCCCATATAAGAAACGAAGACTTGCGCTTGTTTTCATCGTTGTCGATGGCTCTTCCAAAATTGTGTTCTGTCACGTACGACAATTATAATAAACTCGCAAAGGTTTTGCGTGAAGGACAGTATCAGGTAGACCAAATACGCGAGGTAATGAAATTGCGGAGATAGCTCTTTGACATCTATTATCTATATATTTAAAAACATATTGTTAAACTCATATTTAAAAAAATCAATCAAACCCCTATTTTCTAGATACATCAAGTGATTAGAGACTTGCCGATAATATCTGTTGATTTAATATTGGAAAGTTCTTGCGATGTTAACGTTGAGAAGAAGATAACGTTAAAACCTAATAACGACAATTCTGTAGCTGTTCGACGGAATGAGGAGTATACATTAACAATTGGTTTAAAAAGAATGAACAAATCCAAATCTTTAAAAACACATTGTCCAATGTTTTTAAAGGGAAAGGACGAAAGTTGGTTCTTGATATTAGGTGACATTCAAAATAGAGAATTGTGGGCTTTAAAGAGGGTATCTGGTATAAATAGTCAACAGAAATATCATCAATTGCAATTTACTGCACCTAACAGCTTGGGTAAACTTATCAACTTGTTTATAATACGTGTCTCATACCTCTCAAGTTTCTTCAAATAAAAATTTAACCATTTATTTTAGGACTGACGAAGTTAGCATTCTACTTGATTTCTGACTGCTATATGGGATTGGATCAACAATACAGTATTTGTCTAGATGTAGCATAACTAAATATTTATATAACAGTAACCAAATACCTAAGATTGAACAACAGGTGATATTGTATTCAATTATCGCAAGTCTTTCTATATTGTTAACATAAGGATTACAAGGAAAAAAAAGAAAGTTTACAAGATTGTTAATATATATATTGAGATGAGCGAAAGACGAGATTTGCTATAGTTGTATACGGATATAATTATGGGATATTTATCGCAAGTTGTGTACAGAAACTTGTATATTTTTCTTCACGTAATTTTATTACACGTCTATGAAATATATATGTATGGATTATAATTGTTTTTTTTCATACAAATATAAACCTTATTACCTCGGTATATAAAGATAGAAAAAGCAACACGTGCAGGATCAATTGTACGATTTCGTACAATGTTTTTGTCACAAACGAGTTCTCTTATTGAAATGAATCTGTTGCTGTATATCATTCGTTTAGTTAAATGTTCTAGCGAGACAGAATTATATATCGCAGATTACTTACACTCTCGAGAAGTATACTGTTCGATGCAGAAATTTGTAATATATATATATAAAGAAAAAATAACATTAGAAATTAAAAATTGTATACATTTAGGTTATATATACTGACCCCTTTTTAAACTTATGTTGTGTTACAGTAATACAATATTCAGTTTATTTCCCCTTTGTCTTCTCTTCTCTCTATGCTTAGGTAACAATAGATTATAGAATAGGAAGGATATGAGATCGTTCCATTGCTTTGTATGAAAAGAAAAAAGAACAAATATATTTTATATATATATAAATATAAGTATATATATATATATATATACACATATATTATATATATATTTATATATATGTATATATATTTTAAATTCTAAAGTCCAAAATTCTCGTATTGATATATCAATTATGATACAGATTGTTCATACTAAGAGCACAGAAGAGACTTTACAAAATGTTTATGAGCCCAGTAGCACATTTAATTTAATTTAATTTAATTTAAATCACAGTAAAACGCTAAAATAATGTAAGTAAACTTTGTTCATGTAACAAATTAAATTTGAAGAAACTAGAGATTTGATAGTCTCATTTTTTTTCACATGAAACATTCAAAAAGTAATATTTTTAAATATTAAAAAAAAATATATATTATATAACATGTGCGTGGAAAGTGCCCATTCCGCGCGTTTCTTTTCAAGAAACGCGCGTAATGGGCCACTTTCCACGCACGTGTAATATAAAATAGTGTGTGTAACACGTGCGAGTTGACTATTGTAAACTCGTGCGGGTGATCGCATTCGCCTTCTCCGCGCTCGTGTCCAATTGTCAACTTCCCGCACTTGTTACACAAATAACTATATATCTAAAGTAGCAAGTATTATTTTTGTAGCACAGTACATATTTTCGTAATTCTCTAATCTAAATTAACCTATACCAAAACCTAGAAATATTTAATTTTAAAATTATGCTAATTCATGGCATAGCCTAAACATAACAAAATTTAAGCATCACGAAAATTATATTATTTCTAACGTAAATAGCATATTTAAAATATAATTTTAGATACATAAGTTAACAATTTTAATATATCTCTAATTTTAATCTCATTTGTAAATGCCAACAATATTCTCTTCTTTGCCAATAGTTTGAAATCTGCTCCCCCTCTCTCTCTCTCCCCCCTCCTCTCTCTCTCTCACTCTCACTCACTCATTCAAAAGTGCACACGAAACATACTTTGCTATTAATTCTAATTAATTCTAAAATAGTTTTATCGAGAATCAAAGCAAAGAAATATTTAAGCTCCTTCCCATATTGAAATCTGGAAGTACTGAATATCTCTTGTAAGTAATAAACCGAAATGCATTTATGCAAAGGGTTTCGATAATGATACATTTCTATCTGTTACATATAGCGCAAGAATTAACATTTGCCCCTACACCCATCGCGCATAATAGCCACATAAATACAAATAATATTAGAAATTAAAAGAGTTCAATTCAATGTCTCCGTATTCTCTTCTTACATTATAAAATCTCAACGTTCAGCCTAATTTTGTTTAATAATTTATAGAATTTTACTGCCATGTTATCGTTAAACATCGTACCATTTAAAAAAAATGTTTATATTCAGACTGGCCAATAACCATACTTGAATTATATAGTTTTATCACTCAAGAACTAAGGAAGCACTAGCATAACTGACAGAACTGTCATTCATATTGTTACATTGACTACTTTGAGCATATTTCAAGAATTTCAAATTCATTCTTTGACCATTTGTATTTCCTTTAAGACTGTGAATTGCCTGCAAAAATATATATGTTCAATACATTTTTTTAAATTTAGAATTTAACTCATTTATCTAATGCAGATGTTTAATTTTTTCATATTACCTGTAATAAAACCCCAATTGGATGCCGGCCACATATAGTATTACCATATTTCTTAAGATATTCGGTGAACATTGGAGGATTCAAAGTCTCTATAATGTCCATACCCTAATTTAATAAACATATAGAATTAGACGACGATATTCTTAAATTGCAATAATGAGATTATCCATCATTTTTGTCCAAAAAAAATTTAAATAACGTACCATTTTATCGAGATTTTGGATAGATCTGTGTATAGGCCCACATGATCTATCATAATAAGTATAGCGAAAACGTTGCCCCCAGTGACAGAAGTCTGAAGAAATGATGAACAATGTTTGCGGGTCAGCCATGTAAGGTGCTAATAATCTCCCGTAAAGCGCCTCTCTTTCCGGACTCAAAGATCCCACCAAAATTGGGATTATGGTAAATGAGTCCTTGAATCTGTGTATATATATTTATATATACATATATATATACATATATATATGAAATACACACAAGCCCATATAAACAGACAATCATTTTCCATTTTTATATTGTTTAGTAATAAACAGAGAAATTGTATAAGCCTCACTTACTGTAATTTTTTATTATTATAATTTTCAGTATTTCTGATTATATATATATATATATATATAGATAGATAGGAAATAATTTATATATCTAAACGTACCCTTCCATGACTTTAGCAATAAATGGTAACTGCATCTCAATGCTATGCTCTTCTTCATCTGTGTTCAAATCCATGCATTCAAAATGACCAGTTTCTTCAAGTTCTCTTCTCACTGTTAAACATATATACGTTTTAGTGAATTTTATTCAAGGATTGCAAATATAAAAGATTGCTTTATATACAGATGAAAGAAATTTTTTTACATAAGATATATTTTTTCAATATTTGTTATAAGTTAAGCATTTTTTTCTAGAAAGAGACTGTATCTTTAATATAAGGATAATAGCAAGATCTGCATATAAGCACCTTGTTGATCAATATGTAGATCATATAACGGTGTTCGGTAAATGGAAGCCGAAGATAGGGCACAACCTGGTAATCTCACATGATGAGAAGGCCCTAGAATAAATATCCTACGGCTGCATAACAGCACGTTGCACGGTTCATTTGACTGAGAAATTTGAAAAATTACAAACTAAACTATATATTATAGAGGCTACTTTATACGATGAAAATTTACATTAATGCAACATAATCTATTAAACCATCGCGATATATCTAGATAGACTGATATCTCTTTCTGATTACAATAAATGACATTATCAAAATAATGTACAAATAATATAGATGTTATGAAGTTAAGTTCAGATGTTTACTTTTATATATATTATGTAAATTGTAACTAAATACTTGGTTGTAAAATGTTAAAATAATATAGCTAACATAATTTACACTTACACAACTACAGGACTAATCTGTCGGTAAGCAAAACCAGCACATGCCCCGCAATAGCTGTATCCCGCGTGCCTATGAAATTATATTTATTTTTATATGTATACATATACGTCTTAAATAAACTTTAAGAATATATTATATGGATGATCATACTAACGGGGAAATGATTGCTCTCGCAGGTCCATGGGATAAATCAGCTGCACTCAACCAACCTTCCAACTGCTTACTCAATTCCGAACCTACGACAAGTGGAATTATGATTTTGATAATATATAAATCAAAATTTTTATTATGCAATTATATATAAATACATATGTGTGTACATGTGTTTGTTATATGCAATAATTACAAAAATTTATACATCTTTCTCTAAACATTTTTCATATATTCTTACATAATGTATGTAATATATGTTTGAGTAAGAGAGATATAGAGTGTGTGTGTGTGTGTGTGTGTGTGTGTGTGTGTGTGTGTGTGTGTGTGTGTGTGTGTGTGTGTGTGTGTGTGTGGGTGTACATTTTCCCACAAGCAAATCAAATTCAATTTTAATTTCTTTATGCTTGTTATATTATTGTAGCTCTATTTTTACTCTGTACAATCTATTAATAAATTCATAAATTGATTAATAAGTTTGCAACTTTAAATATTTTCCACAGATTCATTCATCGAGATTTTCTATCACGTGAATAAAGTCGTCGAGTGTGAGGCAAACGAGTGAAAAGTAAAATGCACTTTTCAAGCTCTTACCAATGTCCGAGTACCAACTACCAGCATGAGAGGCTCTCCTAATTAATGCCATTTTTGGGTCGGACGCGTTGTTTCGTCTTCGTATCTCGTACGTATTCTGACTTGGCGTTCAATGGCACTTCATTTAACGTAAGCAAAGCCTCGGTGAGATCACAAGCGAGATAGAAGTAAGTTATATTTTAACCGAGTGTAAAATGTTTATAAAACGTTATCACAAATCCTTGTGGCTACT
>NJRP01001020.1:11562-24705 GCA_003063835.1 Aphaenogaster floridana
GCTACCCTCTCAACTTTCAATAGCTTATCACCTGCAGAATAATTTGATAATTACATAATTAATTTCCCTTAATTTAATTTTTGATATATGCGTTTCTAAGAGAAAGCTACTTATCTGATTCCCACATATACATATTAGAGTATACTTAAAACGTTTAACTACACTCTTTACTTTATAATTCTAATGCACATTCATCGGATGTACCAAAACTACCAAATGCCTCGTGCTTTCTCCCGTCCATGAATTTTAATCCAGAGTTGATTTTCTTTTAACGAACGTTTTTCTTACTCCGAATTTAAATTCTCTCCCTCCAAACTTGAAAAAGAAGCTAAAAATTTTTGCTTGAATTATAATTCTCCAAATTTATTCCTTTACTTTGGAGACTTACATAATTCGTTAAAAATACCTGGCTACCCTCTCGACTTTTATCGTTTATCATCTATAACTATTATAGTTTATCATCTGAAAAATAATTGAAAAATTCAATAATTAATTTCTTTTAATTTAAATTTCCGATATATGCAAGAAAGCGACTTGTCTGATACACACATACATATTTGTATATATGTATGTAGAGTATACTTAAAACGTTTGGCTACACCCTTTACTTTATAATTTTACTTTTACTGTATATTTCTCTAAACTCTATAATTCTACTAATTGAAATGAGATAAAAAAATATGCTTTTTAAAAATAATCTTTTCTAATAATCTTTCCGTTTTGAAAAAGCGGAGAGATTATTAGAAAAGAAATAATAGCGAATTGGTTAGCAACTCTTTTATCCATACTCTTCTTCGAAGGAAGAACGCGAATGTCTCAATTACATTAAAAAGTTATATATTTCTCTTGCTCACGTATGTGCTAAATGAGCGACGACACACGGCGAAGACACCCGTTGAGTTTGCTGTAAATTAGCGACGTGGATTTGTCTCGGTTCGCCCCATGTCTGCATAATAAAAAAATATGCAATCATTTGATTGATGCAATTTCGTATATTTGGTGATATTGTGGAGCCCGTCTCCGGGGTGCGTCATTTACGTTTCCCCCCTGAGCTCGCAATTCTTTGATACTTGGCGCATTGACTGCAAATGCGGTGACATTGCAGTCTTTGTTTTTGTTCTCGTTTTTTTTTCTTCGATTAGCAAGCGAACCGGTGTATTCGATTCGATGCAGGACAGGGACGTACATACGTCCTGATCAGGGTTGTGCCGTAGATTTCAAGATTACGTCTACATGGATTGTTTACGTATTGTCTACGTGATGTTTACACGGACTTTTTTCATATAGACTATAAACAATGTAAACTGTCAGTGGCGTAGCCAGAGGGGAGGGATTAGGGGGATAAATCCCCCCCCGAAATTTTGGAACCAAATATAAAAATATAAAAATGAAAGGTTGAAAGCCAAGAGAAAAATGAAATGGTAAATGCTTTAAAGTCTAAAGAAAATGTCCTGAACACAAATATTGTTATCTTATCTAATTAAAAAAGTTATAAGTTGTTCCGTGACTTTAATTTTTAAAAAATTCCCCCCCCGAAATAAAATCCTGGCTACGCCCCTGTAAACTATTATAAGTTGGATAGCATAATGCAAAGAAAAAGCAATTAAATTATAAAATAATAAACTGTATTTAACTGTAGTATTAATTATGAAGATATTTAATAGTAAATGCAACAGAGAAATCGAAATTGCAAACAAAATGCAAATCTCCAATGTGTGATAATCCACAAATTACTGATTGTTTACATAGATGACATATAAAACAAAGTTTGCATTGTTTACGCGTAGATGTAGACTACTATATTTTACGCGTAAACGCCCAACTCTGGTCCTGATCATCGCGCTTCGACATATAGTAGAACTTTAATTATCCGATCGTCCTGTTTACCGTCAGTCTCCGTTAAGCGTCACTTAACTTTATACTTCGCTGTAATGCATTATAATGTTGGCACATTGTAACATTAGCTCACTCGATCTTTGTTTACGGTTCATTGGTCCAGTGATAAAATAAATAACAGTTAAAGTTTAATTAAATTTCATTAGATCATGTATTACCCCATACAGCACAGAAATTGCAGCAACATTGCAGTAACATAACAATATTGTCGAAATGTTACTGCAATGTTCTGTGCTGTATGAGACGTAATAAAATAAACCAATTTGATGATCCGGTCTATTGTATGTATGTCTAATATTTTTTTTAACGTACCCTATTATCCGACACGATCTCGGTCCTGGAATGGACAATTGAATTTCCACTGCGTTCTAATTTCTAACGCGTAATGGCATAGCGCAGTGCTTTTGCCGAGCTTCGCGAGCGGCGAACACACGATGGACCTGCGATCAGAACGGAAGCAGAGCTTTCGATCAAAAGTACGTAGCTCGCGTTTGACTTTAACCAGATCCTAGATCCGGAAAGTCACTGCGATCTCAGATCCGACCTTCTCGCGCCCACGCGAGAGTTGATTAAAACGTTTTAATACGTCTGCCCGTTTCTAAAGACGACGCGTATTAATACGGTTATTGAATTCCGTCTCTCTGTCTCGCGTACTGCCGTTTCTCTCTCCGAGAGGAAAGAATAAGAAGGAGCGAGAGAAGGCGCGGTTGGGCGGGTGGGAGGGAGCGAGAGAACGGAGAGCAGAACGGGACGGAGAGACAGAAACAGAGAAAGAGAGGAAAAGAAAGAAAGAGAGAGAGAGAGAGAGAAAGGAAAAATGAAAAGAGGCATGAATAGGAACGGTAGGAAGAAAGAAGCGCGCGCAATCTTTTTAATTATGAAAACACTGCTTTGTGTTTCATTTTGTTTTGTTGTCAGGGGGCGCTATTCTAATCGGGCGCTCCTACCCTCCACCACCCTCTCCCCCCGTCCGCCGTTTGTCCCCCCTTGCGGCACCCTCTCGCCTCGCCACCCTCGTACACCCACCCTCCCGCTGCCACCGCCGCCGCCGCCGCCCATCTTCTTTTTTTATATTATAACGTGCGGGCTCTCTCGGGCGGCTCTGATGGGTCAGGGGCGGAGGCAGGGCTGCCGGCAGGGTGCAGGCTAGAGAGGGTGCCAGGGTGAGATTGCTTTAGTAATGAATTACATAGCTCGGGGCTATGTGTCTCTGTCGGAGGAGTACCACCGTTCGCGCTCGCCGGCTCTTTCCCACCGCGTGCGCGCGAATCTTCTTTTTTCCCCCCTTCCCTCCCTTTTCACCCGGCCCCTTTTCTTCCCCCGCGGCCCACCTTATTTCTCGCCGCGCGCGGCTTTCGATGAAGAATCATTCTTGTCAATGGTCACCCGCGCATGTTACGTCGCGAATATTGTACATACGTCGGGATCGTCGTCAGGTCATCATCGAGTATCTGTCGAGTATTCTTTCTCTCTCCCCTCCCTCCTTCCCTGTTTGTCTTTTTTTCTATTTTCCTTGCGCTCTCCAGCAATTAACGGTAAAAAAATGATGTTAAATGATGTTTTTAATATTACTACATTTAATATTCGTGTAACATATTATCATGGATATCTTTGTGCTCCCTCGTTTGAAATCACCGGTCATTTGCCGTATTTTTTCTCTTTCTTCTTTTTGAGTTTTATATTTTCCCGTATAGTCCTTTTGCTACAGAAAGTTTTTTATATAATAGTTACAATAGTACTTTATTAGTTCGACTATCTGGCAAATAAAGTGAACAAAGATTCACGACGTTTCGACCCTTGGTTTGGGTCTTTTTCAAGTGAAGTCTAAATCATCCAAAAAAGAGAGTCGTCGATAGATCTAAACAGGGCATGTATTTCGTCATGAAATTATTCCGATAAAATCATAGATAGAAAGATGTCCTGCGACATTTAGACTTTACTTGAAAAAGACCCAAACCAAGGGTCGAAACGTCGTGAATCTTTGTTCACTTTATTTGCCAGATAGTCGAACTAATAAAGTACTATTTTTGTCTATATTTACTGGCAGACTAAACTATTAATCTTTGGCAATAGTTACAATGTCTAAAGTTGTTGTTACGCATTCCCTCGACTGTCTCTTTCCTTTCATCATTCTTCTATACACTTTTTTATAATCTAGTCTAGTTGGTTTGCATTGCATACTGTAGCGCGAGCGTATTATATTAAAAAGATATAATAAATAAAAAAATTATAATTGTAAAGGACTCTCACAATTTAACAAAATTGAAACTAGGCAATTGAGAGTAATGACCAACGAATTTCAATATGTGATCTTGTTCTATTGTTGCATCGGTTTTCACTTAGTTCACGAACTAGTGATATGTACACTTCCTAATTGTTGGAAATTAGAAGATCCCAACCTGATGCACATCAAGAACTAGAGGAAAATTACGAAGATCATACATTGTAACATAAGTCGCTGGAGATGGTTCGAAACGAGACCGAAACGTTCGCAATCTTATACCATATTCATGTATGAATTAAGTAAATATACTTTTTACTCAATTTCCTAAATAATTGCGCACTAATTACCGCGCCGTCACTCTCAATTGCCTAGTTTCAATTTTGTTAAAAAGATATCTCTGTATGTTTTCCACTTTAACAGCGCCTATTTATTGTTTAATAATTACAATAATTAAAATATACAAATATAATATCACAAACGTTTCAACCCAATCCTCCACTCATGCAGTCCAAAAAAAGTCAAATTAATTTGACTTTCTTTTGGACTGTGCATGAGTGGAGGATTTGGATTCATATTGTGATTTGGATTTATATTGGATTCTTATTCTTATTCTTATCAGATTTAATTTTATTGGTTTATTAAACGCACTGAAGAGGACCCAAATCAGGGTTGAAACGTTTGTGATATTATATTTGTATATTTTAATTATTGCAATTATCAAACAATAATTACGCGCTGTTAACTGCGTTAGCTCCTAATAGCTTTTTTCTTTTATATTAATTTATTTAATTGTGAGCCTTATTCAATTATTTCTTTTCCACTTTTATTATCTTCTCGTGCAGCTTCTAATAATAACCGGTTATCATTAAGAAATACTGAGTATTATTAGGAAGCTATAGATCTGTGTTCTTCTTGTACTGCGAATGTAATAATGCGAAGAAAATCTTTAGTTAGTCTTGGCCCAGTTTCTACCCGTTTCTTATTAATATTTGAACAATACGAGGATCGAAATAAATTCCAGCAACTAAGAATGCGCGATAGTGTTCGCGAAGTTTTCTCGTTATCGCATTGAAATAAAAACTTTCTACGGCGAGACAATACATCGCGTCGCATCTCCCGATTACGATCGCGATTACTCGCAATCGCGATTCATTCATTCGTCGCTTTCTATTTCGGATATGCCCCGTGTATCGGATGGGAAGATTTATCTATTCGAGCGAAACATCGTCACCATGATAAAATCTAAAAGGCCATCGCGCATAAAATATTGATTTTCCGTCTGATCAATTACTTCGCCATATTTTAAGTTCAATCATTAATTCAATTGTTCAATGTTGCGTATATAGTGATTTTATTAAATTGCTGTATTATAGCGCAAGCATTTGGTTAACTGTTATCAAATTTAACATTTTAACTACTGTAGAAAAATATTTCGTATTTTATATTATTTTATACTTTGTACTATACAACTGGCAAACGCAGTAAATGTGAATAAATTTTATTTAAAAACTCTAGATTAATTAAAACTAAATAATTACGCCTCTATATATTAATTTAAACTAATTTTAACGTTTTCTCTTATTTGAGCAATATTAATTTTATAACAAAAAAGCTGTAAAATTAATTTTATACTAATTTTATAGTTTATTATTTATCAATTATTTACATCAATTGTCATTTTGAATTTATTTAAGATTACACAAATCAAACGGGGAATTTCTCCTGTAATTGACGATAAGGGACATGGTAGAAAGCAAAGTGTTACAAAAACATACCAAAAGTATAGCTTTCTACTATGTACTACTATGTATCTTTTTCCGCACGTGCAACTGTACACCTGCGTAGTGTAATTTACTTTTTCTTCGAAATTATATGTTTCTTTATACACCAATCGATTCCTTTCACTACGTATAAAAGCGTTAAAACAAGATCGTTGAAACTTTACTACTTCATTACTACTTTATGAAATATGTTATATTAATCGGACATATTCTGATAAAAATATTCATGCACTTTTCAATTTTCTTACCTTTTAATATTTTTATATACACTTTCTTGATACTTTTTTAATACATTCTAATATTCACTATCTTATTACTATTACGTAGGCTAATTAAATTAATTAATGAACCTGGCTGAAGTAATATTTTTCGCAATAATTTCTTAACAGTTTTCGGGGAAGGGAAGATCTTAGAGATGCTTGTTAGCATCAAAAATTATTAAAATTCTACTCGTTAAATGAACCAAAACCCATGGTCGCTAACGTAGTAAGAAGATTTTTAATTAATCAATTTAGCCAGTTGTAGTCGAATATAATTTACCTTGATTGGTTATTTATTTATTGGCATAAGAGAAGACGTTATCTGTAGTTAATTAATTAACGTTAAGAAAAGCCACGTAATTGCATTCAAAAAATGTATACTGCAGGTGCATTACTGTATTTACCAAAAAAGTCACACCAGAAGAAATTAAGTACTAATACGTCTTTAACTTGTTTATGATACTCGAAAACAAAGCCACGTATGAAAAAAAGATTTAAGCTACATTTCTCGAGTTATTTTTTTTATATAAGAAATCATCCTCTTTTCGGTTGTGTTATCAGTTTGAGAACATCTCATATAATTAGTAAGTTTTCTATACAATTAAATGCATACAGAATTACATAAACAATTGTATTAGTTTATGTATACTAACATACAATTAGTGTAATTATAATTAGGTTAATTATATGCATTTAATTAATTACGTAATTTTAGACTACTGGTTATCTCATTCCATTATGCAACTATCACACATAACTGACATAACTTCTTGCCTTATGTAAATACTCTCTTGGATAATACCTCGGTTAATACCTTTTGCTTTTTCTGTAACGTAATGAATAGGTACGTTAATTAATTAAACATATGGACGGGCAGCTAATCAACGTTCTATCTCTTCAGCATTAAGTCCTCTGGTGGAGCGGCGGGCGAAAGCCAAAAAATGGAGATGCCGGTCGCAAAAAACAAGAAAAGCAGGCACCGAACAAACTCGCAAAATTCCTTTTCATTTGCATTATTACGGTAATGAGACTGAAAAGCCGGAAAATGTCGGGCTTTTGTCACAGAGGGATTGTCCGCCTGGTCCATTCATTGATTACGTCGGTAGACGGGGTATATGCGGTACATAATATCTCTGCTAATCCACCCTAAAGATAATGAGTGTGGTGGGCTTTGCCTTTCTGTTTGTTGCTCTAAATTTCTCAATATAGCCGGACGCTGTGAATTGCTGCCTATTTAATAACAAGCCGTAATTACGCATCGTTAGTTCTGATATTTTAAAGCATAATTCATATTATGACATTTTATTTATTTATTACAATTAATTAATTACAAATGCTGAATTAAATAAGTAACAATTTAAGTAGAAAATCGATTTAATTTCTCGCCGATGTAAAGGGCTAAAAAGTATATAAAGAATTTCATATTTCATATTTCAAAACATATTTAAGAATTTAAATATGTTTAATTTAACAAAGATATATTATGCTAGAAAATATAAAGATTAGCAAATAAAAAATCTTAGAAAAAATCTAAGTGTGTAAGAGTTCGAGAATCTAAAGATTTATTGATTCAAAGGTTTAAAAGTTCTAAAAATCCAAAAGTTAAAATATACAAGAATGCAAGAAATTCTAAAAAAGCTACTTTTCATATTTTTATAATAATGGCTCTTTATAATAAATTCTCAACTCAGAGTTAATCTAAACATATAAAAATTTTCAAACTGCGATCTTAAAAAGATTTGACATCAATATATTATTTTAGGAAAGTGAAAATTTAATACATTTGTTGATAAATTAAAATTAAAAAATCTAAAACATTTATAATACGTGAATTTTTTTAAAACTTTCAAGTTTTGCGTTGTTATTAAAAATAATTCTAACAATCAATAATAAAATAAAATGCGTCAACTTTTGAAGATGTTAAAAGTCTGAAATATAAAAATTTAACAATCTCATATTTATTCATCTCTTATTATAGGAATAACGTATGTACGAATGGATGACTCGCTCTTTAAATGCGCGTTACTTAATTTGCGAGGTTCGCGGGAGATGTTGGCGAAATCGCAGACCGAACTCGTCTAGATATATCTCGTTAATGTAATTTCGTCGAATACATGTAGGCGTACGTATATCGCATCTCTTTCGCGCATCATGCCCGGCTAAAGGTACGCCGACAAAAATCTACAAAGAGAAAATTTACCGATGACGGCGAGAGTAAAGCGATGCGAACGCGCCACGTGAAAGGAAAGGGTTGCCTGTAGAAAATAGAGATCTAACATCGTGAAAAAGAGAAAATATCACAAAATAATTTTTGTCACGAAGAAAGGAGAGAAGGAGAGAAAAAGAGAGCCATTATTTGTTACGCTTTGAATAAAATCCTATAAGAGACTAACAATAAATCCACAGATTGCGTGTACGCAAATAATAATGTGATAGTATTAATGTAATAAAGAAAAGAGTAGAAGCATGTAAAAATAGTAGAAGCATGTATATAGTACAGTATAAATGTTTACCTAAATTAAAAAATTTAAAGCTACTTTTTTATAATGGTTTTCTTTTTATAGAGAATTAATGAATTCTGGAATATATTCAACGGTAAAAAGAAATCCAGTCTTATATTTTAAAATTCTTTTTTATATTTCACAATTTTTTAAAATTCGAGGAACTCCTGTAAATTTTAAAACTAAAATTTGAAACCTCAGAACTTGTAAATATTTTATTAATACTTAAAAGTTAACACATTGTTGACCGGCAATTTTATTGCAAATTTTTGCAATACTAAAATTGTGATAAAAAGTGCAAACACGAGTTAATTCGTTACCGGTCAACAACGTTTGGGCTTGAAAACACGAGTTTACTCGTGACCGGTCAATAATGTCTTAATTTCTTTTCTCTCTCTCTCTCTCTCTCTCTCTCTCTCTCTCTCTCCTCTTCCTTTTTTTCTTTTTCTGTTTCTCTCAGAAAAATAGCCGTGGATGCAAATGCAACTTCTTTAGATTTTTTAGATATTACTCACAGGAAATTCAATAAAAAATTATTTCTGTATTATGTGAAATTTTTAGGAAATAATTTCTCAATGTCTCTCGAATATAAATCTTATATATATAAAAATATACTTTTCAAAACATATATATATGAACAAAACATATATATATGAACAAATTATATGATAAAAATATTTTCGATTTTAAAAAAAAAATGAATTGTCTGAATAATAAATCTTTAAATTTTTTTGTTCTGGTTAAGTAAAATGCGAGTAACGCGCGAGCGAGTTTACCGAGGCTTCCTAAAATTAGACGGGAGGAGGGAAACAGATGAGACAGGGCGAAACAGAGTAATCCTCGCGGCCAAGAGTCACGGGCCCAAGGGTGGACGAGGGTGGTGCGCCCTGCATACGCGTAACAATAGTTTAATATTCATATTGTCACGTTCGAGTCAAAGGAGCGGCGGTGGCCGGGCACCGCGTCCTAATTCATCGGACAAAAATTTGCTCCCTTTCAGGGGTGTATTCGCGTCGCTCGCTGATGAATTCACTCGAAATCATTGACGCGACAACGTCGCTGCACCACCACTCCGCAACTCGGACTCGTAATTAAACTTAGCCCTCTACGGCACGTCTCGGTGTGTTCTCTGACTGATTCAAAGCTGATTTGCCGTCGATGAAAGTATTGAGGCATCAATTGGCACGGAGCGATAACGGACTGGTAATTTAAATAGTTTCGCCGAGGCCGTTTTTGATTAAAATCTGCCAAAGCCGCGACTTGATAGCGAAATATTATTTATCTGTTAACTTTTAAGTAGAATTTGTATTAGCAGATAATAAAATTTGAGAAGTTTTTTAAATTAAAATTGTTAAATAAACAAGCTCGACTTATTTATACAAAAATTATAGTATAAGATAGGCCAGAGACGAGCATTAAAATCAGGTGAAATTATAAAAATAATTTATTCTACAGTTCAAAATTAATACGGTACGTTTCGACTTTATTTACAATTAGTCTCTCATCCTCATCCAATTTATATTATATATAAGAAATCATTTTAAAAATGTATTAAACAGTAATAAGTAATTATACATCGATCAACCGAGCGAAACGCGAAATCAAAAACATAAGCCACATAAATTATACAATAAAAATAAAAAACATAATCAACGATTTAATACGCATTATAAATAACCAATTAACGCAGTTTTTCGTCAAGTAGAAAGAAACTGGGCGAACTTGCAAACGGAACGTCTATTGTAGAAGTAGGTACATGATGTCCAGAATATAAACTTGTAGAGAATGACACGCATGTGCGTTAGCTACAGATAAACGGTACATCCTGTCTTTAGCGCAGACAATAGGCAAATGCTTTTTTAATTAATTAATTTTTTTCTGTTACAATACACCTATTTTTTGAAAATTATTATTAATCAAAATGCGGAACTATAAATAATAAAATAATAGATATGTATGTACGACTTATTTTACAATAATATCACGATTTATATAATTAATAAATTTTCCGTGTAAATTAGGTTTTTTACGAGTGAACGAAAATTTATTTCGCAAAATTATATAATATTATAATTGCTAAATATACATACACTTCCACGGTTTTTCGACTTTCTTTCTGTTATTCTCGTCAGTGTCACTGTATCGAGACCTCGTGAAAGAGCCTTAGGGATGTTAATTCGCGAAAGCGGAAACGAGAGATATCAGAAAAGAGGCTCCTATTAATAACTTGTCAAGTTTTCCTCGATAAAACTTCCGTCTTCCGGGGGAGAAAAGGGCGACACGTCGTCGAGACATCCGATGAACCACAGAGAGTTCACACAAAGACGCCGCTTTAACTTCGAAATTTTAGAAGAGGGGAAAAGCCTCGAAGTAGCGAGGCGATCCTGACGAACGAAATAGAATTCAGGTTCGATTGTCATGTCTTGTAAAATCTGGAAAATCGCAATTTGCAATTTTATATAACATAATTGGTACTGTTAAGATATTTAAAAAAATTAATCGTTATTAGCACGCATTAATTATTTTTCTTACTCTCTTATTATAAACCCTAAAATTAGAAAACACTGCACTATTACATGTGTCGATTTCATAACAAAATTATCTTCAAAATATTTAAATTTAATGTAAACATCGTCATCGTCATTAAACTCAGTTCTTGATTCCTTATGTGATTTAATAGCCTTTTTTCTCGTTTAATAGCATTCTCTTTATTTAATTACGTGATCATGATAATAATTTCAATTTTTTTATTTAACCCCCCAAGGAGAACAGAAAAGTCAAAATAATGTCAATTTGACATCATATTGACCAAATTATGTCATTATTTGGCCATGATTGAAATTTCGATCTAAAAATCAAAAAGACATAATAAAAAAAGTCAATATAAAGTCATTTTTAAGTCATCTGAGATCGAAATTTTAATCATGACCAAATAATGATATAATTTGGTCAATATGATCTCAAATTGACATTATTTTGACTTTTCTGTTCTCCTTGGGCCTTTGAGGACGGGAGGTTGCTAAAAGATCAATTATGGAAGTCCTAATATTTTTAGGGGTTTTTGGAATCGCTGAATTCGAATCTGACCTTAGAAATTCGAAATTTTGTAGTCCGAAATGGCAGATAAAAATTTTGAAGAAAGAAGTTTCACTTCAAAAAGTCAGTATACATGAGTAATAAATGATAGAAAACCTGCACGATTGTCAGCGGAAAGAGAAAAAAAAAGACTTTAGAATCGGAAAGAGCGCCATCGGAAACCCTTATAATATGAGTTTCATGGAAATTGATGAATGATATTTTCATTTTTCGACCATTTCGTCGTCGGCTATATTGAGTCCGTCATTGTGAAATTCAAATTTTTTACTTCAAAATTGAAGAGGGCCATCAAAAAACTTCTGTTGTTCAAGTTTCATAAAAATTGGGCTAATAATTTCTGAAATATAAGCGGAGAGCATGTAAACATGCTCCCCGTCCGCAAAGGGTTAAGTAATTGGTCCGGTAAAATTTAATATAAATAAACCAAATAGATTTGATTTGATTTCAATTTATTTAGTTCTATCGTAAATTCCAAGTCCCTTCAGCGAACCGATCTATCCCCGTTTATCGCATCAGAAGGATGCGACCGGCGCATCGCGGCCTGTCCGCTATTTATTGCAATCCTCCCTCTCCTTCATCGGCGCCGTGCACTTCGCCGGGGGGTGAAATCGCAACGAGAGGCGGCCCTTCTAAGGACATCCACGATTGGGCGCTGAAGGGATGTGCCGGCCTCTCGGTAATAATCCTCGTGGTGTTCTTGGTCGCTCCATCGTTCGCATTTAATGAGGGATGGAACGAGCTAAAAGAAGAGGGAGGCGCGCCGGTAGCTCGGACGTATCGCAATTTTATTTATTTAATCAGGGAGCGCAAGTAAAATACAGTAAAGCGCGAGACGAAGATCGAGGACGCGTTTTTGAAATAGTAAAAATTACTAGAACTATTAACCACTTTGATAATTACGTATATAATAGTAATATAATTATGTTTTTCTATATAATTTTATTATATATAAAATTATTTATTTATATTATAAACTTATTTATATTATAGAATTATTTATTTATTTATTATGCCCAAATTCATTATTTTCAAATTAACTGGTAATTAATTGGTAACATCGTTATTTTATGTCGGTTAATTCGCTTAAGTTCGCGCTTGCTTTTACTGCAAACGTCTTATATCCATTTCTACCAAAGATTAACTTTAGTAGATTAACTTTAATCTCGGTTTAACTTAATCTTTTTTTAATTTTTAGGACTAGAAAAAGATAAAGAGTAAATTAAACCGAGATTAAAGTTAATCTATATTGGTAAAAATGGGCATTAGGCCCAGTTCCACAATCTCCAGTTAATTTAAGGTAGTATGTCAGATATTCGAAAATAACAGTATTGCCATAATATTTTGCTAAGATGTTTAATAATGTATTTCGTTCCTACATATGAAAT
>NJRP01001020.1:33553-43904 GCA_003063835.1 Aphaenogaster floridana
CCTGAAAAGCGCAGCGTTGCCATATTGTTCTGACAGTAAAATTTACCGAAAAATGAAAAATTTCTAAATACACATAATATTTTCACTTTTTTCTTATAATTAAACACATAATAATCAATTATAACTTGATTTTATATAAGTTTAATGCAATATACAAGAGTTTGCTAAGGCTCTGCTTAAACGCTTAAACAACAAATTCTTTACATTAAATTAATTTCACTCACTTTAGAAGGACCAAAACCCATGGTTGAAAAATGTCGCGATTCGCGATATATTAATTTAAATTAAATAGGCTAGTTGTGTCGAAACAAATCTCTGTGGTATAATTTCCTTGATAATTCAATTATAATCTCTATAATTATATGTCACACATTTAAGAGTATACTAATATAATTATCTATAAATAATTATCTATAAATAAAAGTATAAATTAATATTTATAAGTAAAGATTTAATTTTATCTATAATTATCTATAATAGATAATTAAATCTTCACTTTAGACGGCAATAAAAGTATAACATACAAATATGGGGCTAAAATAAAGAAATAAAGGGCTAAAAACAAAAGACGATTTTTAAGGCAGTTTTCGCAGAAAACCGAGAATAGACGCTTCCGAAATCGTAATAAATACGAGAGAGGAAGGAGATGCGGATAAAGGAAGCAGAAGGGTTGAGTTGGGGAAGGAAAATGGGGCAGGAGGAGAGGCAGGGAGACGGAAGGAGGCAGAGATCGATCGAGGAGATGATGGGAGGGAGATCGACATATTAAATAGGTGGGCAACGGCTGCGAGTGCCGGCCAGCCCAATGAGTAACAAATTAACCGGAAGTCTTCCCGATAGAAGACCCAGAATGGTTGCGGTTAAGAAATTCCTCGCGGAGGAAATTTACCGCCGGTTTTCCCCTTTTGCGCAATATTCGCGAGAATATCACGCAAACTCGTCGAATGAAATTAACTCCAATCGAGACATCCGTGTACAAAAAGAGCTCTCTTTATATATATTTTATGCCACTTTAGATTTTTTATATGTGTGTACAAATCACGAAATATAGATCCTGATTATTACTACCAAAAAATTAAATAAAGTTTAAATAAAGATATCAGTCTCTACCTTTCGCAATAAAATACTTTTAGCTGTTTAAGGACCGATTGTTCCAACTTTTTGGTAAGCTAACTAACAGTTAAATCATATGTTTATCTTTGTCTAATTTAAAGGAGAAACAAAGAGAGACATATAATTTAACTATTAGTTAGCTTACCAAGAAGTTGGAACAACCGGCCCTACATAGAAAAAAAAGAATACGTATTCTTGATTTGAAAATATCTTTAGTTTTAACGTGGAAATCTTGAAATGAGATTATATTGCGTTAAACGGAGAAAACTTGCTTAAATGAAGCCATTTTATATAGTTCAACCAAGAAAAATATATTCTTAGTATTTAAGAATAATTTTCTTGAATGGAAAGGCAAAACTGTTGGATAGAAAATAACATATCTTTAAATCGAAGATTATAATTTTCTTTTTACTTTATTGTTAAGATAATTATATTGTATTCTTTAGGTGACAATTATAATATTGAAGTAGGACTGTAATAATAATGTTGAAATTTAAGATTATTAAATTCTTATAAGAAGATTACTTATAGATTGTTGCGTATATACGAAACAATGAACGCGTTAATTTGAGTATATATAAGTTTTGATTTGACTCTTCCTTTTTTTTATGTGTATAAAAGGTAACGGTTACTTTCAATATAACAAATTATTTTTGTAAAACATATACGATACTCTTAAAAAGAATGAGACAGAGTAAACTTCAATATCACGGACATCCCGCATATTTGCATTACGGTATCGCGAATCCTTCGCAAAACGCGAGCGACCTGGGGAATGACCTCCCCTCAAGACGAAAATATTCCGTCCGTGGAAATAAAAAACAAAATACGGAATTCACTCTCAAAAGGATTGACGAAAGGATCGACGAGGGGTTCGGTGACGATCCGAAAATCGGCGCGGAAGAGTTCACCCCTTTACGTCCGCGGCCGGGCGGCGGTACGCTGTGACGCGCGCCACCACCCCCTTCCGCATCCCTCCGCCGGCTTTCCGCGCTCCTTTCCGCCCCTCCCGCTACACCTCCTTCCGTGGCTTAATGAATCCAGTTTGTCGAACTCCACCGCCTTCTCTGGCCTCGCCGCCGCTGGATTTTCCCGACCTAACCATCCTAACCATCCATCCCAACCACCCCGTCCGTCCATCCGTCCACCGGTAACTGCGCTACGTGAACCACTGTGCTTTTCGGTGCCACCCCCGCGGCGGCGGCCAACCCGCGCAGTCATTTTGCATCTCTCCTCCTATCCCATCCCCCTGCCCGCCAACCCACCCCCTCCGCGACCGCGGAGAGCTACGCCGCGCGCGCCCGATGCCCGTAATTACATCGAGTTTCCCTTGACGATGGGGGAACGAGGGAGGGGGTGTGTGGAGGTAGAGGTTCTAATTAATCAGCTAGCCGCAACGCGCGCGAATCGTTCCCGGCACACGCTGCGGCACGCCTATAGGTTGACCGTCGACCAAAGCACCGTGGGCCACCCCTAGCGCACAGGGGGTGGCCTGCCCCTTCCAACCCCTCTGTCGCCGGCGTTGTTAACTCTAGTTAGACGCATTTGCTCGCGTAGCATAATTAGTTACAAATCCTGCTACACGTGCAGGATTTGTACATGCAAGAGAAAAGTGGGGTTGAATTCTTGAATTCCTTTACTCGCAACGCAAACGTGACAAATACAACGAGAAAGCGGGACACGAAAAAAAAAAAAATATATATATATAAGGCCCGTAATATCATCTTAAGTACAATCTTAAAATATCATAAACCGATCGCAGAACTGTGTTAGCGTTCTAAGACATTACTTTTAAAACTTAAAATAAGAACTTATAAATACTTAATAGTTTTCCACTGGGAAAACTAGTGCAACACTGGTGCATACTGAGTGCAATTTCATTTTTCCAATATAAAAATCAGTTTACATATTTTCAGTGTTTAATGTTCTACTGTGTTTGATTTGACAAATTTTTGCCAGTAGAACATTAAACACTGAAAATATGTGACTTTATTTTCACATTGGAACAATGAAATTGCACTCATAATCAGTGTGCATCAGTGTTGCACCAGTTTTCCCAGTAAAAAACGCTATAAGTCTTAAATACAATCTTAAGATGTCATAAACCAATCACAAAGCCGTATTACCATCTTAAGACGTTACTTAAGACAGTCTTAAAATAAGAACGCGGACTATGAATACCGGCCTAAGAGTCTCGGAAAGAGTTACCGTTCCAAATAATAGAATAATAGAATAAGGTTAAATGCGCTTGAAGTCGCATGTGAAAGCAATGAGCGACATATACTACGTTTACGCGAGGCGTTACTTCTGTAGTAACTTACTCAAATTATCGTAAATTACGATAATTCACGTTGAACCCGTTTACGCGGAGTAAACGGTTCAACCCCGTTTACGTGGAGTGAATTATCGTAAGTTACGATAATTTAAGTAAGTTACTACAGAAGTATCTCCTCGCGTAAACGTAGTAGTAGCCTATAACTACGTTTACGCGAGGCGTTACTTGTGTAGTAACTTACTCAAATTATCGTAACTTACGATAATTCACTCCACGTAAATGGGTTCAAATCGTTGATTATCGATAATTTGAGTAAGTTACTACAGAAGTAACACTCGCGTAAACGTAGTATATGAGTACCGACTTAATAATGTTTAGAAGTATATTTTCCTAATTTTCACGATATGTTTGAGCCAATATTTTTTTATTTAATAATAATATCTTCTTGTAGTAAAAAGAAAGGCTTAAATATTATTTATCAGATCGGTCTAAATTTGCAACCGGAACACGCAACGAAGGGTTAATCGGCTCATCGCTCGCCGAGGAACGGGGGAAAATTGACGTTCTTTGTTGCCGCTTTATTCCCCGGCGGCCTTTCAGCGACGGATCTTCATCGCCCCTTCAGAGAGCAAGAGAGCGAGAGAGAGAAAGGGAGGGGATTTTAGGCAACATTGGTTTCAGGCAATAATTACTCGCCGGAAACCACTAAAGCTGAGAATACAGGACCGGAGGTTTCGCCCTGGCCGCAGCTGCAGAAGCGTCGTGCTAATGAATCTATTTTGCCCGTTCTCCATATCGGTCCTCCCTCACCCTCCCCCTTTCACCCTCCTGCTCCCTTCGTCATCCTTGAACCTCTGGGCCGATTATATCGAGACAAAGTATTGTTTTGTTTCGCAGCCACGGGAACAAGAGGAGAAGCACCAACGTAAACAAATATCGGTGCTTTATTGGCGTAATGCAATAATTATTGTGCGGAGATATGATATGAGAAATCATAGACATTTCCGAAGTAAATTATTGATATCGATTCGATAGTCGATTTGATCGCAATCAGAGTTTCTACATGACTCGCAGTGTATCGCGATTGCGTCGTTATTTTATAGCGGATTATACGATAATTTGCAATCAATCTCAGTGTAATGGCAATTAAACAAGGAAATCTATATATTATTATACAGGGTGAATTTTAATGGATGTCCCAGACTTTTATGAGAGATGAGTTATTGACTGCAACTCTAAAAAAATAAATTAATATAAATTAATATTAATATTAATATTTATATTAATTTATATTAATTTACTTTTTTTAATATTAATATTAATATTAATTTACTTTTTTAATATTAATATTAATATTAATTTATTAATATAAATATTTAATATTAATATATTAATATTAATTTATTAATATTAATATTAATATTAATTTATATTTATTTTTTTAGAGTTGCAGTTGATAATCCATCTCTCATGGTAAAAGTCTGGGACATCCATTAAAATTCACCCTGTATACACATTTGCACATATTTTTATTTATTTTTAATTATGTATAATCAATCTTCTGTGCTTTTAATTTTATTCCTCTGTTAGTTCCTAATTCTTTGAGATTAATATTTAATATTTATTGATTATTTATATTATATTTATACACATATTATATTATATATAATACCCCACACAGCAGGCATATCCGGGGGACATCCCGAGGACGTCCTGAGGATATCCTATTGCCTAAGGATGTTCTCGGGACGTCTTCTGGATGTCCTTTGGATGTGCGTGCTGTGTGTGGAACATATTTATATATATTATTTATATATATTAATATATATATATATATATATATATATATATATATATATATATTAATATTATTATTTATATTATATACATATATTATTAATATAAATATTATACACTTTTATATTTATATTTCATCGATGTTGATAATTTCTAATTGAACGATTGTCAATTAATAAATAACTCGCTAATTAATAAATAACCTTGATTCTCTTATCAGTTGAGTAAAAGACCAATCGACTGTCGATAATTTCTATGGATCGAAAATGTTGGGTTATAAAAGTATTTCTTTATCTACGGAGTAAAAGTGGCGGGTATCAATTTTAAGCGTCCTGTGTGTTTATATTCGTTATTACCTAATTGTTATAACCATATTGCATACTTTTTGATCCGACATGGATAGCGATTACTACTCCACCGTATATACATGGTAAGCATATAAACAACCTACACGTAGTATCGTATTCGATTTTGCGATGAAATGAAAAATTTTCGTTAAGGTTATCCATTTTCAATCTTCCAAAATAACGTTCATATTAAACTACATTGAATGCTCCATAACATTTGTGATACAATTTGCAATTATAACTTATAAATCACAGTTTGTGCATCTACTTCACAATGTAAATGATTCTATATCTTTGTTGTCATATCAATAAGATATCCATTGTATCTTCACAGGTTTGAGAAGTGTGGGATTGTATCCAATATCAGAACACATCTGCGGCAGAACTTGGTGAACGCTTTGAAGCATAAAGATCTGAGGCTGTGTAAGAGTAGAGAGGCGAGGTCAGCGAAACAGTACGTTTACGATATGTTAATAGCCGAGTATCTGTTTAGTCACAATTACTCCTTCACCTTGTCGATATTTGCTAGCGAAGTTCCGCTTTTAGTAAACTTTTGCAACAGCGTGCCACAGCGTTCCTCTGACGACAATGACAGAGGCGGTGGTAGCAGGCATAACAAGTTGCAAAGCGATTATATAGTGCACACTCTGGAAACCCTAGGCATTGATCCCAACAGGCCCGAGGGCCAATACATTATATCAAATTACATGAACAGCGAAGCACCGCTGTTGTTATCCATTCTGAGCTCGATAGCCTCGCTTGTCAACGCTCAGTCGTTAACTGGAAAGTCCATGTATGATAGGGAGACGCAAGTTGACTTAGCTTCAGAAGCGAATCTTGCAGATGTGACAAAAATACGGACAATGAGGAAGAAAATTATGCAACAAAAACAGCTGTATGACGACGAGTTAAGGACAAAGGAAAGCAAATTGAAGCAGCAAGCCACAGTTATAAAGCATCAGCTTGGTTCATTAAATGCAAAAGTGGAAGAGGCTCAGGTAATGCCTTCAATCATGTGTTCAATCTTGTATATTTAATACAAGATATTCCATATACAGTTATCGCATTATTCCTTGGTGATCAGTTTAATGGTAAACAAAAAATTCTTTTTTATTATTAAAGACCATATTATACCATGATTTTCACTCAGAATCGAGTCTTGGTAGGAAATAATCTAAATATCTTATATTACTTTATGGTATTTTTCATATTATTTTCTTTTATGTATCTAGAATTTAATGGAATCTTTGACCTTGAAAGAAAAGCAGCTGAGAGAAAAGAAAGACAGCAATGCACAATGTATCCTGCAGAAGGAAATGGAGTTGACCATGAAACAAAATTTCTTATCACAAGAAGCTAACAGGTACTTAATGAAAGCAAGAAAACAGATCATTTCTATAATTAGAATTATTAAAAGCAATTAAGCAATAGTAACAATTAATAACTAATATCTTCGTAATCATAATTGCAATTCCTTTTATTTTTTATTTTGCTCTACTTATCTTAAATTTTTATCTGAAATAAATTTCTGTAGATTGCAGAGAGAACGAGATAGTTACAAGAAGTTTGAGGGTGGTTTGAAGAAACTGCAACGAGAGCTCGTCAAAATGCAGAAGGAAATGTCGCAAGGTACGTCGAACCAGTGCGCTCAGAGCAATCTCAGGAACATTCACGTGCAGACTGATGTGGAGAGCCGCACGATAATGGACGAGTGCAGAACTCTACAGAGGGAGAAGCTGGAGCTGACGAATCTCGTGGAAGAGCAACGATCAAAGATAGAACAGATCACGCAGCGCAGCGCCCATTTGTCACGCCAATTGGAGGAAGTGCGTTTGTTACAACCGACCGAGATGTCGGTGGCTCGAGTTGTAAGCGCGAACGCGATCGTCAGTGAGAGTAGTTCCACGGAGGATATTCTTCAAGACGCCAAGATGCGGCTAAAACGCCTGGAAGAAGAGAGTTCCAAAGCCGATCAATATTTTTGCAGTTTCGTCAATACTTCGTAGCGAATAACATATTCCAAAATATTGTTTATTAATTTATTTATTATCGTTACTGCAAGATTATCGATTTTGCAAATTACACTTCACGCACATCACTTGCGAAGGTTGTGGTTTCTTCATCCTCGGAAGAAAAGACTGAATTGAAACATGTATCAAAAAGTATCGGACATTTAGATAATTTATTTTATAAAATTGGATGTTAAAACATATAATATACAAATTACCGACTATTTTTTTGCTTTATTTTGAATTCTACGTTCATTACATGCAACATCAAACATAGCATAGAAAATGTTAAGTCGAGCTCCTTTCCGTTGTTGTACATCATCTTCGTTTCGGGTCTGAACTCCTTCTAGTGCACTTGAATTAAGGATCATACCAAGCACTTGTACTTTTTCGTGCATAGGATAAATCATACAGTTATTGAGCAGTTAAGGATTTTCTTTAAAAAAAAGAAGATAATGAAAATTATAGTTACAAAAAGACAATATATTTTTTGTCAGAAAGTTTGGAACATACGTATTACAAATTTTATAAACGGAATAAAAACTCGGAACAATTACATTTAAGTAATGTAATTAAGTGTTAAATTATTGCCACAAATTCACTTCTAATTAACAAAAACGTAGTTAATAAACATATGAACAGTAATAACATATGTTTATTACTACTGGCGATTTAGAAAATTAAATTTAAAGTAGTTAATAAACATAATTTTTACGTTTACTGTGTTAATAGACATGTTAAAAAAATTTGTTAATTAAAATAAAAAATACGATATAAAAAATTTATTACCTAACTCAATAATTGTACGATTCACTCTATGTACATAGTACATAAGCTACTTTAACACTTAATTATCTACAATGTTTAGTATATTGACATTTACAAGTACGATATATCACAAATGTTAAGTAACATTATTGTATAAAATCAACTAGTTATTAAAAAAAGCAAGAATAATATTTGTACTCGGCTATTGAATGTGCTATTAAATGTATAGAAAAGGATATTGTTTATCACGGCTTTCACGTCCTTCGCGTTCATGAGGACGATCCTTTGCGTATGGAGATTTTTCCTGAAAATACATTCTTGAATAAGTCTCCCGAATGCCATGATTTCTTGCGACTGATACTGGGGGTAATTGACATCTATACTTTCTTGTTTTTGCTATTGCCGCCCATTTCGTCCTTTTAATGTACTCGAAGTAGACATCTTTATCAACTATGAAGCAATAGAAAACTGTTAAGAAAATAATAATTTAATTTTTTCTTTTATAAAACAATAGCTATATATATATATAGCTAATTTAGAAAGCACTACAAAAATAATTGCAGTTTCTATATCTTACGATATACACGATGTGTAATAAATCTCATCGAAGTATGCATAAAAAAATCGGAAATATGCGTATTTACAGGACGTAGAGCTGCAAATATATTTTATACATTTTTCTATTTGAAAAATAATTTTCACAGATGTATTAGTATTTTCTTATCTAACGTTTTCATACTATTATCGATTTGATCATGCTACATATCTCTTGTAATTAAGGATTTCTTCTACTCTGTGTGCCTTATGTATCACAAAATATGTTAGTAAATATGTGAATGTTAAAGCATAGTATATAATAACAAAATAATAAAAAATTGTGATATATCCTAGAATAACAAGAAAATCAAAATTAAACTTCATTGGATTATTCTAGATATTATTCTGCTGTGAAACAAGATTTCAATAATTATAAAAAAGTAAGTAAGAGAGAAAGCAGAAATAATTACAGAATGTAGAAGAAAATTCACAGAATAAAAATCAAAGTTTACAATGGAACTCAAGAAAAAATAAATAGTCAACTACATTCTTAACAGAAGCTTAACCGTTTAATAAATTATTATAAAAAATACTGATTAATGTTACTGACCTTACTGTAATGATGCTTTTCTCTATGTTCAGGAATGTCACCGTTTTGATGCGTACTTTTAGCTATAACAAATGTAATGCAATATATTTTTACATATTTCAACATATATATTTATTTAAAATATTTGTTGATATAAGTCTATATTTTTTATAATAATAACGAAAATATAATCACAAACCTCTTTCGTCATCTTTTCTTCGCTTTTGTTCAGTGGTTGCTATGGATTCCTCTGCTCGATCCTGTCAATTGATTATTCAATAAGTAATTTAATATATATGTCATGCAGAGAGTATATGCAAGGATTATATGTTGTGTGTATATATATATATATATATATATATATAATTAAATGATAGAATCATAATTACCCTTTTCCGTCCCTGTTTCTTTTCCCTACGTAGTTCTTTCTGTTCGTCACGTGCTTTCCCTTTACTGGAACGTTCTTTCTTATCAAGAACAACCTCTGCGCGCCTCCCTTCCTGCTGAATATAAAAATTTTATATAAAAAAGAAAATATAAAAAAAGATTCGAATATATAATGTAAAGTATAGTTACCTTCGGGGTGGTTTCTACTTTTCTTCTTTTTACATCTGAAACTGAATAAAAATTTCATATTAAAATATACGAGAGTAATATAAAAAAACTTTTTAAAAAAATATTTATAATCATATTATGCTTAATTTAATATTAGTTCCACAAAAAACATCTAATGTGTGCTTTGAGTGTATATATACAGGCTGTCCGAAAAATCGCCTGTCACACTTCGGGAGGTGATTCGGGACAAAAAAGGAAGAAAAAAATGATATATAAACATAGGTCCGGAAATAAGTCGTTTCTGAGTTATAACCACCTTTATGTTAAGAAAATCATAATTTGTAGTCCGCTTGACATCCTT
>NJRP01001020.1:44168-55257 GCA_003063835.1 Aphaenogaster floridana
AAAGTAATAAGAATTGAAAAAAATTTAAAAATAAAAATTGAAAATTTTAAATAAAAATTAAAACATAAAAATTTTTAATTTAAGAAAAACTTAAAAAAGAAGGATGTCAAGCGGACTACAAATTATGATTTTCTTAACATAAAAGTGGTTATAACTCGGAAACGATTTATTTCCGGACCCCTATGTTTATATATCATTTTTTTCTTCTTTTTTGTCCCGAATCACATCCCGAAGTGTGACAGGCGATTTTTCGGACACCCTGTATATATATACATATACAGAGTGTCCGGTAATAATCGCATCGCCTCTCGTGGGCAGGTAGAGCGGGTTCAACTGAGCAAAAAAGTCCTATGCCATTTTGCAAACTTCCAAATAATTAATGAGATAAAAATTAATAAAAATCTGCGAATAATCGTGCGTTCGCGCGAAGAGACAGCCAAAGAGCGCGGCGCGCGTTCATCGTTGCTAGGCACGCCGCACGCGGCGAATCAACAGGCGGAGCGCTCGAAGCGCTCCACAAACAGCAATGGCTACGCACGAAATGGCGGAGTACACTGCACGAGAATACGCCGACATGATTATAATGTACGGAGCAGCCAACGAAAATGCGCGTGCCGCCGCCCGTCTTTACGCGGAGCGATTTCCTCAGCGCGAACGACATCCCGACCCCAACGTCATTTTGCAATGTATCCAACGTGCACGAGAAACGGGATGTGTACTGCTGGATCGGCAGTACACTCGCAGCCCTCAAAACAATCACTCCAAAAATGGTGCACCAAATGACGCACCACGCGACGAATAATATTGTTCGAAGAGTTGAACTTTGGTTGTGAGAACGAGATACTTCGAGCAATTCCTGTATTAAATTATGAGAGTGGATTAGACCTATTGGGGATACCACTTAAAAAAAAATGCGCCATGCTATCTACCGCAAGGTGGTGTGGAAATGATAGCTAGTATTTTCCGCGAAATTATTTTTATTTTAAAAAAAACACGAGGGCCAACGCTACGCTTGTGCGCAAAATGCTATAATAATAAATGCTAAATAGAACTTTTTTGCTCAGTTAAACACGCTCTACCTGCCAACGAGAGGCGATGCGATTATTACCGGACATCCTGTATATCACAGGGTGTATCATTTTAAGTGATGCAGTCGATTTTCTCCGAAACTATCGATGATTCAAAAAAATGTTTTAGATAAAAGTTAAACGGTTTCGAGGGGGACATCTTATGATTGCCACATGTTTTTTCTAGATGGAGGTATTCCTGAGATTTTGAGGTGACCTTTGTTTTTTTTAAATGGAATCATATGATTTTCTTTGTATAATTTAATTCCTCCAGTTATTTGGCATATAAAAGTATTAAGGTAAAGTTTTGTTTTATTTGTCAAATAATTGGACAAATTATATTAGATAAAAGAATCATATGATTCCATTAAAAAAAACAAAGGTCACCTTGAAATCTCAGGGACACCTCCACCTAGAAAAAACCTGTGTCCATAATAAGATGTCCCCCTCGAAACCGTTCAACTTTTATCTGAAACATTTTTTTGTATCATCGATAGTTTCAGAGAAAATCGACTACATTACTTAAAATGATACACCCTGTATATATACAGGGTGTCCCATTTTAAAAGATCCACGCGATTATCTTTTGAAATATTCGTTATATTCGAAAAAATGTTTCAAGTAAAATTACTCTGTTTCGAGGGAAACATCTTATGATGGACACACGTTTTTTACAGATGTAGGTATTCTTGAGATTTTAAGGTAATCTTTGTTTTTTTAAATGGTATCACATGATTTTCTTTATATATTATAATTCCTCCAGTTATTTGGCATAAAGTATTAAGGTAAAGTTATCAAAAAATCAATAGTTTGCGAGATATTTTATATTTTATTCTGGCATATTTTGACATAAAGTGTAAAATATCTTGTAAACTATTAATTTTTTAATAATCGTACCTTAATACTTTTATGCACAGAATAATGACATGAATCAATTGGTGTAAAGAAAACACATGGCTGCCTTTCAAAAAAGATATGTAATTGCATATTGCATAACTTTTTGAAAGGCAGCCATGTGTTTTCTTTACACCAATTGATTCATATCATTATTCTGTGCATAAAAGTATTAAGGTAAGATTATCCAATATTAATAGTTTACAAAATATTTTATACTTTATGTCAAAATATGCCAGAATAAAATATAAAATATCTTGCAAACTAATGATTTTTTGATAACACTTTATCTTAATACTTTTATATGCCAAATAACTGGAGGAATTATAATATATAAAGAAAATCAGATGTTTCCATTTAAAAAAACAAAGATCTTAAAATCTCAGAAATACCTCCATCTAGGAAAAATGTGTGTCCATCATAAGATGTCTCCCTCGAAACAGAATAAATTTTACTTGAAACATTTTTTCGAATAACAAATATTTCAAGAGATAATCGCGTGAATCTTTTAAAATGGGACACCCTGTATAATTAATCTAATACATATGTAATGTTTAATTGTTAAATTATAGTACACACAAACCTCTTTCAGGACCTTCTTGTGTAGGACCCGAACTAGCACTACTATTTGACACACTGGAAAGATCTCGGTCTAAATTGTCTACACCACTGCTATAATAATGTTCTTCCTAAAAATATAAAATTTGAATTTTCATGTATAATTATATGAAAATTGGAAAAAATCTCGGATATCAATTATAAAACGAGTTAAATAATAATAATAACATGCACGAATTTCGGAATTTTTTTTACAAAAACTTGGTATACAAAGCTTTTTAACATTAACTTTATAAGAAAGCGTATTTACGACCGTACGCTTATTAAAATTTTTTTACTTAAAATTGCATTTTCTATTAAATCCCAGTCTAACGTCTTTTCGTTTCGAAACATTTTATGTAAGAAACAAAATTTTAACACAATACCTTATAATATTTGCGATCCTTCTTATCTAATCCCTCCTCATCTTTCACTTCTTCTTTTTTGACATATTTTTCTTTTACTTCCGAAACGTCCTTACTATCCTCTTTCTTCCTGAACTTCTCAGAGTTTTCACTATTCAAAGAATTAATATCGTTTTCTCACTTATTAATAAGATTTTCTCACTTATAACTATTTATTACTTATCCCCCGTAATTCAGAAATTTTAAAAGCAATCGTTATGTCCTCAGCCTTGTATTAAATTTTCGTGCGATATAATAACTGTATGTTTTTAAATGCTTACTGATGCGTTTGATTGGAGGAACTTCGTTTTTCTCGTTGCTCCTTATTTTCCTTTTCTGGTCGAGCATCTCCATTGTTATTTTCTTTCACCGCTACTCCATTACTGACCTTTTCACTCGTTTCACTACTCGTTGTGTCTTGTGCCTTAGCCTGTACGAATGAGTATAATAAAATGAATAACTTTCTTAAACTATTAAAATGTATATAATTTTTTCTCTTTACATTGATTATATAAAAATAAATTTTTTATTACCTTGTCACCAACGTGATGGAAATCTGATTCACGTATCATACTGGGAGTTTTAGCTTTCAATTGCCCGCTGTACGATGTGGCTAAGACATGCAAGTCCTGACGCTGGCCACGCTCTTCCTCCCTTACTTTCTCCACCTTTCGTTCGAGAATCTGAGAAAGTTTTGCCAAGACGGGAAAATGTGGCAATATTTTGATCAATATTATCAAAGAATTCCTTATTTGCACATAATCCTTAGAATCTAGACACACTACAATAGCCTGTAAAAAAAATTAATTCAATCATAAGAAAGTTTAATCTCAGCATTGAAACAGCATCTTTATATTTAAATATATTATAATATATAAAGCACATTATGTGTGTGTACACATGTTTATAAGATTACGCAAATACCTTTGTGATCTTATAGTGCCACTTGTGACACACGTGTCTGTAATTTTCAAACCCAACCATATCATTCGCTTCGGAAAATTGATTGCTCACGCGGAACTTGGTCACAAATCCAGGATAATTACTGCATTCCTATAGCAGAAGATATTTGTTGATATATATTCAGATTTTAATAGGTAAGAATACAGAAAATAATTAGAACCAACATTTATTAAACATTAATATTAAGACATAAAAAGTAATAATGTCTTTTCTAAAGTCATTCTTCTCTGAGGACTTACAGAAATGTATTTATTTGCTGCTATTATTTACCTTATCAAATATGGCTTTCTCGGAATGCCATCTCATCACAGTTTCCAGCATGGCGCATAAAAATCTGCCATATCGATTTGCTTCGTTCTCTGTGCACGAAGTGACTGAATATGTAATATCACAGAAAAGCTGAAAAAGAGCCAAATAATTTTATCATAAAAATATAGTAAAGTGTAACAAATTATAAATTTATTTTGTACAATATATAAATTTAAATAAAAGAGTAACTTTGTAAACAAATATGATTTTAATTTGCAGTTTAATTAAAAGCTGATTTAATTTGCTTTAACTTAGAAATTTGCCACACTACCGCTAACACATTAATGATTATTAGAGAAGACTGTCTTACACGATCGTAGCAAAGCAGAGTTGAAAAATTTGCAGTCTTCAGAGAGTGGATAGTATGTACAAATTTTGCACAGTACATGGCGTCCACAGTTGTGAATGTACACCGCGGGAATAGGCACAACTGTAGAAATTGCGTAATCGTTTCGTTTTTCGCAGATTTAGCGCTTCGTGACAAAAACCATGTATCCTTTTCCTGTCTGCAAATCAGTTACAAACGTACGATTGTTATTATTAAATTATTACATTATAACAATTACAACAATTGTATTATTATACTTATGTATTATAAAAGATTACGAGATATTTTACCTCAGGTACGCAAAAACTTTTTCGACGTGCTCTTCTTGCTTCTTCTTTTCATCCTGCAGCTTCTCAATAAGAGTGGTATATCTTTCTTGTTCTTTCTTTCCTTTACTTATATTCTAAAAATCAGCATCACACTCCCAGTTTAAATCAAGAAATGCGTTTTCAAGTTCGAAATAAAATTATTTTTCAGCCATAGTACTAAATCAGTAATAATAAATGTGTTAATATTCGCGTACCATGTCTTTGGAATCGGTGGTTTGCGCTGCAAGTTGCTTCAACTTGCTGACTTCTCTTTGATAGCTTTCCACTGGCACATACAAGTCATACATCGACAAAGACCAGAAGGTGACTAAAAATTGCGGTGATATGTCCTCCCAAACTTTTAGAGGGTGCAACGGCCTAACAGATTGAGCGACAGGTGCCATAACGGCTTGCGCGGCTTCCGCGTACTTTAATTGCTTCATAGCCGTGGACATTTTCTTGTAATTCGGATCAGCTTTACGGAGAGCGTCATATTTTATCTTTAAAAAAAAATCAATTTAAGACAACGTAGAATAAGATACAAAAATTCATGTTAAATCATTTGATAACAAATTATAAACAATGTTTGTTTTGTCTTTTAAATAAATTGAATGATTTATTTAAATATATAACATTATTATCAAGAAAATTCAAATATGCATACAAATTACCCGCTTACATTTATGGCATGCGCGAACATTGGCCGCGCCAAAAAAAACGCGACATCCGCATGTATGTGATTGTCCTGGAGCATAGAATGGATCGAAGGTAGTCGCTCTACATATTCGTCTACCGTCATAGTCGAGCCCAGGAAAGTCCCGAATTGTACCAGCGTATCCTGACATTGATCGTATAACTTGCCTATTATACGAAAAGAAATCAAATAATCAAAAGATGATGTCTATGAAAGAAAATTTTTATATCTTGGCTCTGCATATAATTCTATTTACCAACGAGTTTTAAATGAGATTTATCTGTCTCTCTATAAACAACGCAATGTTTCTGCTGCGCCATTAACAAGCACAGAGCAACCGCGAGATCTTGCTCGGCGAGAGCTTCCTTCAAACGCTGCGAGGATTTCTTCGTATTGCGGACTTGACTAAAGTAACCGGCCTTGAGACAAACAGTTTTTATGTTAATTTGTCTGCGTCAGAGTTACATTATGACATTGCATATTCATATCGCGCCACTCTATTTACCTCATTTTTTAACAGATCTCCGCCTGCCATAGCATCCAATTGATCAGACGTCATTTCTTCGGCTGCTTCGATACCAGCCATTTTTTGTACTATTTCTTTTAATATTAATAGATCTAGGCTGGAAGCAGAGAGTGATATATTAAAGGAGCAGTAAATTGATTTGATAATTGAATTTATCGCAATATCTCGTTTATCTACGTGAGAACGTACCTCTTTTGAGCTTTAAGTTGATTCGCTACATATTGTAACAACCCTGTTAATTCGATGTTATATTTTTTAAATATCGCTCCACAAAAAGAAGCCAGAGATTGCAGCCATAAGGATATACTGGTGCCGTCGTGTTTAAATCTATCTCTGTCAGCACCTGCTAGTGCCTCTACAAGACAATATCCTAATACATCGTATGAGATATTTGTCAAATATTTTAAAGAGTCCACCACAGGTCCTGCATCGAATATGATGAATATGTTACGATCTTTCTTTGCAACAACGGTTTTTTCCGTAAATTCCCGCAACAGAGGAAAGCGTATTCAATACGTACCTATCAGGTTGTCATACAACTGGATCTGTATGAGGACATAATCGAATAGTACACCCGGCGATGAATGCGTAAGCTTGCCTATTGACCGGCCGACTGGCTTGATCGTTTCCTTGCTTACGCGTTTCATGATTGACTTGATCTTTTTTTGAGCATCCGCACGTTTCCGCAGCAGTGCGGCGTGTTGCAACGGCGTATCATTCTTCCAGCGCGCGTATAGACAATAGCGATTTTGATAGGGATAGTATTTGAGAATATTCCATAGTTCCTCGGCAACACAACAGTTGCAGTCCATGAAGGAGAGAGACGGTAACAGCGCGACGTCGAGTATAGTCAGAACATCATAATAGAGGCTGCAGTTCTTGTTCAATGGTTGCTTGCTAGCGTCAAGAGGACAGTGCTTGATAGCGGCATGACATAGTCTCATCACCTTGTACATTAGTATAGGATCTTGGTGCAGATTCGGCCCAAGTACGATCAGCATCGGCAACAAGTAATCATGAATGTCCTCCAGATCACTTAACAACGGCGGCGCGAGGGAACTCTTTAATGGAGGCACTTTACGACCCGGCAATTTTGGGGAAACAATACAATTTCTGGAACAAAATAATTTTGAAAACTTGCGATCATGATTAGAATACAGCAATTGTGTCAATTTGCGACACATAATTTTTATTCAATAATATAGATGTAACTCTATGACTTCCTTAAAATAAGCGATATGTATATTATAGATATATTAATAATTTACTTTCTGTATACGGGTTCGATAAGAGCCTGAATCATTTTGCACAATGCTAGAGCTATGGGACGTTGATCCGTAAAGCAATAATCCGGCAAGCGATTGAACAAACTTTGTGCCACTTCCCAAGCTCCAATTTCCAGAAGTGCTTCACATAATCCAAATTTTTGATTGCTTGTGTACTTGTCCTTTAAAACAAAAGAGATTAAAATAGGAAACTATTAATTACATACAACTACTAAAAAAGATCAATATCCTTATGTACGATTTCAGATTAGCAATTCTTTTCAAGGATTCGCACACAATTTCAAAAGTTTAATTACAAAATTGATTTGCAAATTATGAATCTTGAGTAGAGACTCGTTCTTTCAGTATTTGTTTTTTATTAAATAACAATCAGCTAAACTCAGATTTGTGACATAAATAATTCGTGAAATTGTTTTTTGCTCGTTACTTGTGTATTTTCCTTCTCTTCTATCACATCCTCTTTGTCTTTCGTTGAGATGACACTCAATTTCCGCACGTATTCCTTGGCCTGCTTCATCACCTGCTCATGATCTGATATGATAGTTTTATCGTCTGGCACTAGCCAAGGTAATATGTCATCCAGTTTAATTACACCATGCTGCAGCATGAGCGCGGTGACCTTCTGCAGCGAAAACGGCGTGGCATTGATGGTGGAGCAGTACTTGAATCCTAACACCTCACAAAGTACCTGCTGATCACTCATGTACGAGCGTATTAAGGGAATAAATAGAGCGTCGTCTTGCGGTCGATTTTCAAAAGTTTCTAATAAGATGTCGAGTACTCTATTAGGATCAAGATTAAAATAACCTGTAAGGACAATACCATTTTGTATTTCTCTCTGTTGCTTTCTATCAACTTAGATATTCATAAGTTTATTTTTGTTTTTATTAAAATTGCGCAATTCTTGCAATGTACAAACTCTCTGAAAAGAGTAATATTTGTACTTGCGGTAAAAAAAACGGGTATTCATACCGATAAGAGATTTAACAATTTCCAATGTCGAGGCCACCTCACTGTTTGGACACTCTTGATTTAATTCTACAATGAGCTTGGAGTAACCCTCGCTCTCTTCACGAAATAAATTAAATTTCCTTTGTTTATAACTGCAAAAAGGCGAGCGGGCTATAAGAAACTTGTTTACACCACAAATAAGCTTTATGTAAATTGATAGGAAAATACTCACTATAACTTTGTTTTTACTTTTATAAACTTGGTTTGAAAATTTTTGTTTTTCAGTGTCCCTACATCTTGTAAAGTTTCAATCTCTAAACGTTCTTTCAATATTCTATCGGTCAAAAACTGTGGGAAAATAAACAAGAAGTTAAGGCAACATATATGGAACTTGATCCCGATTAATTAAAATTTAAAAAAATAATTTTACTTTAAAAATACGTTTTGTAATACCTTTTTAAATATTTCTTTTTTTCAATAATATTGTAATATATATATATATATATAGTAAAATATAAGTTCATATATAAAGATAAATGTATACCTTCTCAGATTCTTTCACAATATAGTAAAAGTTATTCCTTTCTTCATTATGTGCTTCTGCATCGATTAAAGTAAATATATCTACTATTGCAGATGGTATGGAACCATCAAAACTCTACAAATAAATTATATACATTAGTATGTTATTACAATACCATTTAATTCTGATGCAATTTTATATGAAGCTTAAGATAACAAAAAGAACCTCATCATACCGTAAGTTCACCTAATGTCTGAACTACATTGTCCTTTTTTACGTTTCCATGGATTCCATTTGATATTAATTCGTATAATCCGCGTCTCCATTCTATAAAAAAAAAGATAAAAATCTTTCATCATAACGTACAACACCAAAGGCAGTTGTACAATTAAACGATACAAATTGAATATGAAACAATGTGCATATATATGGGAGAACAGTAGACAAAATATAAATGCAAGATGAAAGCTTAAAATATTGTGTAAATCTTATCAATTTCCATCTCCTTTGCAAATTCCACGTAAAAAACAAACAGAAAAGTTCATCGTTGTAACATTATTCCAATGTGTAAGTTATCATATATAATATATATATATATATATATACACATCTATATATACATATATATATATATATATATATATATATATATCATGATCTACACAACAGAATATAACACATAAGATGAATTAAACACAAGAAAAACAATGAGATCCAAATGTCGAAAGAATAGATCACATCAAGATCACAAATATTTTCATCCATTCAAGGGTATGCATAATTCATAAATAAATAATTAAGTTGACAATTGTATTATTATCGTGAAATCAAAAGAATATGTAAAATTGCATTATACTGAAGCGAACATTACGTAGTATATGCGTATGCTAAGGAACTGGGGGGATATGAGGGAGGCTGTGCTTGTTCGTGGGGAACGACAATGGTGCGGAACGGGACATGCTTGGTTTTGAACGCAGCCAGAGCGTGTATTCGCAGCGGTATTACCTGGTGTGTTGCCTTCCTTAAATTTGTGCTTGATTAGCTTGAGGCTGCAAACAGTCGTGAATTGACAAATTAAGTCTTCAGAAGAGCGAGTTAACGGGAGTAGATAAGTGTTTTCGCGACCAGCAAATGCACCGTGTCGATCGCGTCGACCAGGCGACGCGCTAACAACACCACTTACAAATCGTTTTTCCCATGCTTATCCCATGACTTCCACAATTCTGTATGCCATACTTTGCTGGCCATATTTAGCGCTCTGGTCCGTTTTAAAAAATGGAGTTTCGAGCGTGTATCGGAGAATTAAAAATCAACTCGACATCGCAGGTTAACGGGGACAGAGACGTATTTTTTCCCTTCGATTCGCCACTGTGTGCAAAGAGAAGCTAGCTCCGAGCGCGTCCCCGAAATCACGGAGTACGGTGCGTTAACCGGGAAGACGTTTACGTCACGCGAACGCGCCGCGGCGGCCAATCGGATCGCTCGGCAGCCATGCGGTCGCTGGCAGCCGCCAATCGGAATTAGCCTGCGAGTGCGGAGATGTTGCGGTTATGCGCGGCGAGACAACTCACATGACGAAGTGTCGTCACGCGGCCAATAGCAACGTCGGGAAATAACGCGTGACTTGCGTGACGGCCAATTAGTCGCTTGTTCATCCGGAAATAACATAAAGGCGATGGGTTTTCATGATGCTTTTTGAAGCGCACGCATCTGCCATACAAGCTTCCTTTTATATTATTATGACAATCGATATATAGTACTGGATGGAGCATGCGGCGAAATTTCTTTGATCTTTTGTCTTGACGGACCTAGAAAAAGAAAAGTATATGTTGGGGCACGGATCTCTCTTTCTACTATTATTCTATTGGTCGAATTTTGTTTAAGAAGAAGGGGAATAGTAGCGTATTCTCTCAACTCAGAAACCTCAATATTAATTCACAATCAGTATTATAATCTATATATGTTAACGCTGCAAAACGGTGGTTAAAATCGAAATTATTACATATAAAAGTAATAAATATGGTTTCTCCATGTGTGTTATGTAAATATACTACTCTCAACAAAGATGTATTAACTCATTCGTAAGTAAAATTTTTAAGTGCCTCATGGCCCCTGGGTACCTATTCTTGAAATCGTTCGTTTATAAACGAATTCGTTTATAAACGAACGATTTCAAGAATAGGTACCCTGATCTACATGAGTCGCTACTACCCCAACATCGTCCTTCTCTTTCTACGGC
>NJRP01001022.1:0-10271 GCA_003063835.1 Aphaenogaster floridana
CACAGATGACAACTTGGGTCTGGGCACATGTTTGCACATATGCACGTTCCTGTCCCCTTGTATTTCATTGGATCCTACCAGAAACAAAAGCTGCGCAGCTGTACCTGCGCGACCACGCATATTTTCGCTGAGTGCCCCTACTGGTTATACTGTGGTTATACCCTCTCAAAAATATTGGGAATATTGATTTTACAATTTTTTATTATAATTTTGCTGTTCTATAAGTGCACACATATCTTTATGATACGATAATATTCGATCTTTATTTAAACTTGCACTTTTGTCGAGACTTTTGTTGTTAACATTCACGATTATTTTTGCTGGTGACAATTACGGAAAAAATGCAATTTCGCGATAATATGCGACGATATTATTGCATTGTAAATATTCATGTTTTTATGAAACATTTGTATATTATGAAGTAAATATTGTAATATTGTAAGCCAATTATCTATACATATTTATATCGACGATCGAAATAGTCGATAATGTTTATACTTTTTAATTATTTCTTTGAGTTTACCAACTTGATAATTATAAAAATGTACAAAGGCTAGCTAACTTTTCATTTGTTAGATTTTGTTAGATTAAATTTCATTAGATCAATACCGACAAGATTGTAATCATTTTTACATCGTCTAAATTAAAATCTTTCTTTCAATTTCTGTTACTTTTGACTGTTAATGGATATTATGTAGCCCCATTTCATTATCATATTTTTATTTTTATCAAACACTATATCTATTGCTTTGTTAATGTTTTTGTTTTAACTTTTTAATCTTGTCTTAATTCAGATTATAGTTTGCTTCAATTCTTTCTCGATTGCATTATAATTAAATATATGTATATATTTAATAATTGTAATTACAAGTTAAATTTGTTTGTTGATAATTACCGACGCAGGGAAATTTACCTGCTGTGTATTTTACGAACCGCAAAAAAGTTTCAAAATACACGAGGAAATCTAAAGAAAAATATTTACCATAAACGAAGTAACAAGAGTGTAAAAATACTAATAAAAAAATTTAACAAATAAAATAATTATTCTAAAATTATTAAACCGGTGTCGATAATAATATCAGAAAAAAATTAGTGCTTGTCGGTATTTCGTGCTAAACGTAAGGATTTATCTTCAAAAATCAATGAAGTATCGCCAAGCGGAAACATCTGAAGGTTACGATTTGAAAAATTCTCGAACAAAATCACGGCAATCGATGATCGAAGCAAATGATTGAAACAATTAATCGAATTAGGATATATCTTCCCCGCGAAGAAACGGCTGCGACTTTTCTCAATGATGGCAATGTCGCGTCGTTTGAGACCTACACGAGCTCGCGCAGTATTGCGCGGTGTCGCTCGCAGTGTTAAAAATAAACGGCCAGATAAGCGTGGAAAGTGGAAACTGTTGCTTCCTACAGAGAGAAGCATGAGGAAGCTTCTGCTGATAAATTGATAGAAATAAAACGTGATACCGTGATCCTCCTGTGAAAGGGTCAGAAATCTGACAACACAAGAAAAAGAAGATCAAGTGTAGAAATTCGTAAAGTTTGTTACGAATCGCGTTACCCTTGCGCCGCAAACGAGCTGGTGTAGCGGAGATATATTAAGACGCGCAGAGTGGTGCGCAACAAGAGGGATGAAGTGATGCTAAAAGGAATCCTTTTATCGTTCCGTTTTTCAGAAATGGATCGCAATTGAGGGAGGTATCAGGTGTACAAACAATGCCGCTCGTTGGGCGGTTGAATATCCGTTCGTAGAGCCGGTCCTTCTACCGTACTTCTCTCCCTTGGCGACTGGGAGGACCCAGGAGTGACAATGCCCACCGTAGCGAACTCCTCGCTCACCTACGAGATCCTCATGTACCTGAACTCCTTTTACTTCGGCATGTTCGCTGTGTGCGAGCTGGGCATGGGGCTGTTCAAGGCCGCGAACATGCCATCACCCGGTGCGAGCCAGACCCTGACGGAGTTCGCGCTGCTATTCTTCCTGATAGTCACGGAAAGTGGGAGGATCTATCTGGGAAGAAAGGGAAATCTGACCGAGCGTGGACTGCCGATCCTCATTGGGATCGTCCTGACCATTCCCAGCTCACTGGCGACGCTCTACTTTCTGCTCTGGCAGAACTACGTGCTCAGGCTGGAGGTGATCCTCTGTAGCATACAGCTGGTTCTGCTGGCGTCTGAGATGATCATTGCGATCATGTGCCTTATAGCCATCTATCGACCACCAGCCCCAGCGAAATAACTGGCTCTATTGCCGCTTCTGATACTCTAGTCGCACGATGACTCCACGTTTTTGCACTTGTCACGCTTAATAATTCATTCCGAGTCGATTCGTCAAGGCCAAGATCAAAGTATTTACCGCTGTTTTTGTCACACAATAAGACTTGTTATGTACAATTTTTATTATTATATCTGTATGTGTAACAAAAAGTTCTATGGGAGAGTGCCACATTATTTTCCCTGAAACCTGATATAAATTCAATTCTGCGTAACAACTTGGCCGCAAATATTTTTTTAGTAAAACATAAAGACTGACGTAAAAGGTAAAGATAAACTGGTCATGAAAAGACTTTTATGCTACTTATACGATTTCTATAATCAAGATTATAAATACTGCCATTTATAAATGAAGACCCGGGGGAAAAACAAGGAATGTCAGTTTTATACTTTTTGAGTAAAATAAATTTTAAAGTTTGTTATTTCCCCTATACCCGAATTCTACCTTCATTTTGTCACTCGTTTTTTCACTGATTAATACAATTTTTAATCCAAGATGTACATCAGTTTGTAGTATCTCTTAAACGCTACAAAATGACGACCATATCTCATTTTTAATAAAACTGACATTCCTTGTTTTTCCCTCCGGGTCTTCAAATATTTTCACATTTAAGAAGTAATCTGTAAGTCATACAGAAAAAAAAGAATGATATGTAACACTATACCTATTTCGATGTCGGATATAACCATTTATGGTAAGAAACTTGCACTTATGTTTGTGTATACGCATTTATATCAAAATAAATATTTTTCAAATAAATAATACAATACTTACGCCGTAATACATATGGCGTAACACACATTTTCTTTGTAATAGTATAATGCCGACGTTTCTTTCAAATCACACATATTCAAGTACTTATCTTTCCAAACATGTTACATACGCCACGTACATTGACTATAAAACTTTAACAAATATTTCTCAAAGTTCATACGATCGAAAATAGGACTGTCATTACTCGACACTCAGGTACCTAGGTAATATCTGAGATACTTGAATTTTGAATAATATCCGGGTATCTCTGATATTACTCAAGTATCTCAAATATTATTTGGATATCCGAGTGTCAAATATTTCCTGGTTTTTAGGAATTTCAGGTACCCGAGTAGCCGGTTTTCTCGGGTATTACCCGGATACTCTAAAAATCGAATATTGGATATTAAATACACGCTTGTGTATATATTGTATTTTATAATTTTTTTATAATTTCATGAGTATTACTCTCGAGTACTTGAGTATTCAAGTAATGCCTGAGAAAACCCGGATACCCGGGTATTTTGGAAATTACTTGCGGATACTCGAGTATCCGAATAATACCCATGAAGTTGGTGGAGAGATACTAGAGTACCTAGATGTAAAGATAACCCGGTTTATATACTGACAGCCCTAATCAAAAACTATCGGAAATATATTCGCGATATATAATATACGATGAGATTATGATAGTGTTAATGATAACTAAAGGATTAAATTTAGCGTCCGTAATTATAGTCAATGTCTAATTACTATGACAGAACTCTATCCTAATCTATGGCAATTACAATAAACAGTTGATAGAATTCTACTTCTATGATAATTAAAATTGCAATTCTGTCTAAATAATACAACTCTTAATGTTTTATACTGTTTGCCACGGCCCTGCGTCTTCTAATTGCACGTAATCGATTGTTGCAGTAAATTCGTAAAAATACTGAACCGAACACCAACAGTATACCGAATACTCCAATAACGGTGATCTGGTGATGATAGATTAAACATGACAGTAATATCGCCAAACCCTGTAACAGACATTATTTACATACAGGATTGTCTTTTGGACGTAACTCTTTTTTTTACAAATTAATATTAAATAATTATATACCTGACGAATAGTCATCATAATGACAAACGTAATGGATCCAAATTTCGAAATAGTGTAAAAAATGTACAATTGGCCACTTGCTGAACAAATTGAAATCAGCAAGCAATCGATTATAAACCTGGGATACTGTACGATAAAAGTTGTTAATGCTACTTTCGTGCAAACAATATTATAAGAAACTAATACATGTTGTAAATTAATTACCGTCGCCATGAAAGAAAATATTAACGGGAAGCTTGATTGTTGAAACAGAGACATCGCAGTCAACAAGCAGGAGAACATATTAACCGCACACATCATTTGTACGCTAGTTACACCATAATCTATAAAAAGTGCATTTTGCCAGGTACTTGTGAAACTATCTAACAATAAGTAACCTCCCAGTAAAATAACACCGGAAAGTGTTGTAGCCCCATCTGAAAGTATTTGTAAATTTGTTGTAATATCGTCTGCAACTAAAATGTATTGCACACTTAACAAAGTATTACCGTTTTTATGATCAGAACTGTCCAACATAAAGAGCGTCATTCCGATAGAAATGAGTATCGCGGTAACATACTCGTAATATTCGTATGTTGTATGCGAAACTATTTTTCCCATTATCATAACTGGGATAATTTTAGAGGCTTTAGCTAGAACCTGAAAAAATTGAATGTATATAAATCTTCATAGCTTTGCACATAAAAGTTATATTAGTGACTAGAGAAATCAGCGAATCGTCAGAATGTATATATAATTGTATTTTTCACCTGCGATGGAAAACTGACGTACTTCAGAGCTTCGTATTGACACCAGCTGCTCATGATATTTGACAAAGAGCAAAATGCATATTTATACAACGGTGTCTTGTGTTGCGGCTGACGTTGAATAAGTAAGTATAGTCCCGACATTAGAAAAGCAAGAATGCGATTCACAAATACTAGAAATTGTGAATCTTGAAACCGCGCTTTATTGCCAGAAGCATCTTCGTATTCCTGTACAAATAAATCAGTAATATTTTAGTTTTATTAGGAAATTACGTTACAAGAGCAATATTAAAATATCACACAAAATAATCACACTAATAATACCAACAATACAATAACGTAAAAAGTATAAATTGTTTTCTGTGATAGATATTTCTCTTCTATCAATAAAATATGAATACCTGCGTCATTATCTTTTCCTGCAAATAGCCCCACGTTAGATAACTAATTTGTAGTCCAAGGAAACAATACATCAGGAGTAGGGCATCTTGAGCAAAAGTACGCTGGACATGAGTGGAAGCATTAGGAGCATAAGCCGGCGAGTCCAAGAGACCTGTCTCACAGTGTCCCATAAAACATGAATGCACCAGTCTGGGAATATAGCCTTTCCCTGCATAAATAATCTTATAAACTACCACAGTATACCTTAAAACATTTTATTAGTTAAACAAAATGTTTGTTTAGTCGACCGAACTGGTCAGATTTATTAAGAAGTCATTACGACAATTCGACCACGGATTTTAGTCTTTTTCAAGTAATCTATAATATATTTAATATCAAGTTTTAATATGACAGTATAAAATAAAATACTCTCTGCATAGTTCCTCAGCTGAATACTCTTGTTGCACAAAGTTATGCAGTTCTAGTCATACAAAATATGTAAGTGGTAATAGATATTTATTATTTTTCTTTTCTGTTTTCTTACTAAGCACCTACTAAGAATATTTGATCCAGCTTTTAGGTGGATGATTTCTTGGAAAAAATTCATTGTTCGGATATTTTGTATAACATCCTCGTTTGATATGCATTCGACTTAGGTAACAATTTTATCCCTTATCTTTAAAATTTTCCTCCCACCTTCATATCACACGCTTTGACTTGTTCGTTTAACTTATGACCTTAATGATATTTTTATTTTTATTTACTTTTACTTAATTTATTTTTATTTTTATTAAATTTGATTGTTCCAACACTCCATTTTATAATTTGTCCAATTACAACGTGAACACTGCATTAATGTATTTATCTTTGAATCTAAATATATTATAGATTACTTGAAAAGGACGAAAACTCATGGGGTCAAAACGTCATAATGACTTCTTAATAAATCTGGCCAGTTCGATCGACTAAACATTTTGTTTAATTATTACTGGTGATACAACTGACCACTCTCATTGGTTATAGTAGTTCTTTCTAAATCGATACTTACCACTTCTTTGAATATACTTTGTATAGCGTACATATTTGTATATAAGGCAACCCGGCAACAGCACAGTGGCGTATCCCAATAAATTCAAACATAATCGAATAATCCAATTGTATGTAGACGTCTTGAGAATCTCCTCTCCATTATTTGTGAACAATTTGATGACTTCGCTGGTTCCAAATATGATGCTGACTGAAAGTAGTAGCAGCACGCTACCAAATATACTCTCTTTAATTACGCCGTAATAAAAGCATGAAAATTATGTATGTAATTATAAAAAAAAGCTGGTTAAAAATTCGCGAGGCAGTGCGACTATATGTTAAACTAGTTTATCTAAGCGCCTTGCTGCAAAAAACAGAACTGATGCCGCCATCGCATTTACGCTTTCTGCAAGGCCGGAATTGAGACGTACCATATCACGATGTCACCCACAAAGTTTCCCATACTCCTCGTGAGTGAGAAACTTCGGCGACGGTATCAATTATCCCATAACCTTCGTCGTCGACGTCCCCTCGGCTAGCTCACGAGCACGCGGGTTCAGAGAAGTCTCCACCCGCTGTGCATTGTGTTATACACTACAAACAATTGTCATTAGAACTGCAATTAATCTTATCTTCGCCCTACTCCGATTCCACCATGCTACCAAGCATGGTGTTTCTAATCTTCGTCATAGGCGAAACGTGCGATATAAGGTCTGTTTGTGTTGCTTGCACTTCTCGCACTTCTTGCACTTAAAGCGAGATAAACATACGCGCTGGCGTTGAAGAAAAAAAGAACGAGAAGTACAAGTGCGAGAAGTGCAAGCAACACAAACAGACCTATATATAGGACATGTATACATATTTGCGACACGTATCGCAGGAAGACGTCAGGGCTGTACCAAATCTTCTAAGCTGCCAGATAGTACACTGTCAGTCTCCAGGGTTGGGTAGTAACTAATTAAAAAGTTAAAAGTTAAATAATAAAGTTAAAAAGTTAATAACTTTTAACTTAACTTAGATAATTTTAAATGAGTTAACTTTTAACTTCAACTAATTATTTTTAATAGATATTAACTTTAACTTATTAACTTTTTTTATTAAGTTAAAAATTTATCTATATGAAAGAAAAAATTATATAAAAGAAAAAATACATTCCCACATAGAAACAATATTTCTTTGTTACTTCTCTCATATAAACTTAATTTACAAATAAAATATTTAAATTTATTTGATAATGCATATTATAATTGTTTTCAATGATCTAACTTAAAAAAATTACGACATTCTAATTTAATATAAATAATGCTTTTCAAAATTAACTTTTAATTTAACTTGAATTAATTTAATCTTAACGTAACTTTTAACTGAGTTAGTTTTTCGTTTATGTAACTTTTAACGTAACTAAATTAATTTTATAAGCTATTAATTTTAACTTAACTTAGATAAAAAAAATAACTCACCCAACCCTGACTGTCACATTAAAAAAGATTTGTTTCTCTAAAGCCTGCCGCAAACTTTGTCAGACAGACGAGTGAAACTTTTTAATTTTGCTCGTTAATATCGCTACCCAATCAAATCGGAATAATTGTTGATTTTAACATGAAAATATGAAGATGCTTTTGGCATCGATGTGCGATTTCCAGATTCGCGATTCCCGACATTCAAGAACTCATATCCAGATCGGGATTACATTTATTTAATGCTAGTAAACTCGAGAAAAAAAGCAGAGATCTGCAAATGTGACTGATTAATCAAAATGTTCCCTGGTGAAGAAAATTCTCATAATATCTCATAATATTTTGGTCATATCATGTTTTAAATTTATGAAGATTTCAAAAAAAGTATCTCAAATTTTTTCGGATTTTATAAGCTTTATTCAGAAATTGTAGAATGAGAAACCTTAAGAAAACCTTTTTTAAAAAAATATTGTATATATACGCCAACCTACATAAAAAAGTATTAACTGTAAAAACCTTTTCAAAAATGTACTCTAAAAAAACCTTTCTAAATAGAATGAGAAATCTTGAAAATCTCAGAATATTTCAGAATTCACATACGTGAAGAATTCTAGAAAAGATGTAGATTTTCTTAGCACTTCTGAAAAGTGTTTCAATTCGTATAAAAAATCTGACAAATTTTCAAAAAAGTTATAAAATTATACAAATATTCAAAAAAATTCTAAAATTTATATAAAAATTCAGAAAAATTGTATGAAAAATTCTAAGAAAAATTTTCACTAGGATTGTAAACAAAATGTTAGCAGTATGCTTGTTATTTGTCAATAAATTCGAGCAGAATTTTGCGATTAGATTGATAAGCGTGTCCGCATAGACCGTGTTTTGCTAGCAGAGCCTACCGACTTAGATTACCAGCAGAAACCAAGCAGAATCTGCCGTTTCGTATAAGTCGTTCAAATGGAATATATTTAAATGGTTACAAAATGGCAGATTCTACTCGATTTCTACACTTAATCTGCCATTATATTCTGCTACTAGATTTTATTATATTTCTATTAATTCTACCTAAAAAGTTTATAGCAGACACTTAGCAAAATCTGTTTTCTGTATAAATTTGGTTATTTAGAACGATAACAGAAATCAAGTAGATTTGTTCGATGAGCTTCTGAAAGTGTATAATACAATAGATTTACAGATTTAAATGTTATTGTCTCATGGTGCAATTTCAAGTTATTCGAACGATCAAATTATTGTTGCTAATTAACAGAGGTTTGTTCTTTGTATAACTAAACTTTTTGTACTTTTCGTTTTTTTTTAATTATACAATTACATGCTTATTTCATTTTAAGTGCAGAAAGTATAACACAGCGCAGCTACAAAGAACAGATTAAACAGATTAATTCTATCAAATTAATTAATTAAACAGATTCTAACAAATAAATTCTTCTTTCGCCCCTTATGCCCCACAAAGCGCCCAGTATACAAGTACAACCCTGTCAGCACGGCGCGCCGCGCGCGCATGCGCGGTCGCGATTGGTGTGCGTCTCGAATGCAATTTAATTTGATCCGGCGTTAGAAAATGCAAGTCTAACTAACGCTCCGTACCTCTGCGGGCATCAATATACATACGCTATACTCGTGACGAGGCGAAGGACGGCGTGAGCGAGAGATGCCTCGTCGTTTCGTTCGCGCGGTACGGCGAACAGCGGCCTTGAGGTAAGCGCATTCGGACGCGCTTCGCGTACGTACGCGTCGCGCCTGCGTGGCACGAGCCAAGTACCGGGCATGTACGATAAATACGTGTATACACGGTATATAGGTATATGGGTACACGGCCGACTAACCCGGAGCCGTCCTAAAAAAGCACGCGAGGCGATCTGGCTCGTGCGACTCGCGATGCAAGGACACGCACGCGCGCCACGTTACAATTTAACCCCTAACCTAACCTAATCTCCCTACCTCCCCCCGCGCCCTTTCCCTCCTTCCCGCCCTTCCCCCAACCTCTGCCATTGATGTGCATACCGTTAATTCCGTATAGGGGTCGCCCCCCCCCCCGCCCTCCTCCCCCCCCAAAGCCGTATTTACGGAGATATCTCACAACTGATTTAAAATCGATTTTTCCTTAACGAGATTGCCGAATTTTGTTGATGTCTTTTTCAACACGAAAACATTAAGCTGCGTATCCACCAAAAGAACATAGAGCAACATTTATGTTTCTGTTGCGCGTTTCCGTAAAAGTTCCAGTATGTATATGTTTGTTTCCAAAAAATTCCTCAATGTTTCTTTGGTGGAAACGCAGCTTTAAGTGCCTCAGTATAATTAAAACGTGTAATTTTCTCCGAAGTTTGTTTAAGATTAGATAAGGGGACAGTCGTTGCACAGTCATTTAGAATTTACAAGTTTACAACGCGGTAAACTCTAAAGCGTTTTCGGTCGCTCGCAAGATAGCAATAAGTCTTTCTGAATTTTTGAATTTTCCTTTTCACACTTTTGAATCTTCAGCGCAAACTTTGAAGAATT